>VWZI01019279.1:290489-300537 GCA_013396835.1 Psilopogon haemacephalus
CAGGGGCAGTGGGGTTCATGCTCGGGGGTGTCAGGGGCACTGGAGTTCGTGATTGGGGGTGTCAGGGGCACTTGGGTAGGTGCTCGGGGTTGGGATGGGGCTGTGGAATTGTGCCTGCGACGTACGGGGGTGGGGACAGGCGCGGGGGTTGGCCTACAGTGTGAGGGGCTGCGGCTGTCACTTGTCCTGGGAGGGGGAGTCTGGGCTCAGCCTGCCCCCGAGGTGCACGCAGAGGGTCCCCATCCCATCCGCTTCTGCCGTGGTGCTCGCTGGAGCGTGAGCCCCGAAGCGCTGAGCCCCATCCCCGTGCCCCCAGGCTGGCTCCGCGCCCTGCTGGCACCATGGCACATGTGGGGCACCGGGTGGATTACCTAGCCGGCTTCTGCTGCCCGGTGGGGGGGCTGGTGGCGGGCAAGCCCCGGGTGCTGTGCCACGAGAACGAGATCTACCTCTCCAACGGCAGCGAGTTTGTCTACGTCTACGACCAAGAAGGGAAGGTACTGAAGGTGAGCAGCTTGGCAGAGTTGGGGGCTTTGCTCTGTGTCCTCTGTGCTGGGAGGGTGCTCTGGGGCCGGGATCCTATTGGGACCACAGCCCCGGGGCAGAGCAAAAGTGACAGGGATGCTGATCCCAATCCGGGACCAGAGACCTTCCTGGGGTCCTTTCTTCAGGGTTCCCCCCCTCTATCCAAAAACTTCGTAAGCAGCACCAACCCACTTCACCCAGAGCCCCTTAGAATCATAGAACGGTTTAGGTTGGAAGAGACCTTAAAGATCATCCAGTTCCGACCCCCCTGTGCCATAGGCAGAGACACCTCCCACCAGATCAGGTCGTTCAAGCCTGGCCTTGAACACCTCCAGGGAGGGAGCAGCCACAACCTCCCTGGGCAACCTGTTCCAGTGTCTTGCCCCCCTCTTTGTGAAGAACTTCCTCCTAACATCCAGTTCAAATCTCCCCTCCACTAATTTGAACCCATTCCCCCTCGTCCTGTCATTACAAGACCTTGTGAGTAGTCCCTCCCCAGCCTTCCTGTAGACCCCCTTCAGATCCTGGGGGCAGGCGTGGGGGTGCTGCCATCTGGCCCCTCTCCTAAACTTGCAAGGCAAAGGTTTAATTAATCCAGAAAGGGGAGGGGTGGGTCGTTGGGTTTTGGGGAGGGTTTTTTGGTTGGGTTTTTGTGGGTTTTTTTCTCTTTCCCTCCCCGGGCATGGTGATGTCTCTTTGATTTGTCACCTACAAAGGAGGCTTGTGCTATTGTCTGATGCTGTGACTAACAGCAGTCGTCGTGTCGAGTTCTACACGCCTGCTTTTTTGCTTTTTTTTCATTTGCTCTTATTATCATTTCTAAGAAAGCCAGCGCTGTAATAATCAGGATTTGCCTCCTACACTGCAGCTCCCTCGCAGGAAAGTAGAGCATGTTCCATCACTGTTGGCCTTCCCCTCAGGGAATGGGAGGGAACCCACCCCCTACCACCAAGCTGCCTCCTTCCCCACACAACCCCCTGCCAGGCCTTCCCTAGAGCCGCTCACCCAGCTGGGTCCCTCCAGATACAAACCTCTCCGTTTGTTCCCGAAATGGCCTCTAAGCTGCGTTTAGCAGGAGGTGACAGCTTTAGTTCACAGCTGCCTTGGGGTTGCCCAGGAGGGAGCTGTTGCCCCTGGAGTGGTTTCTTTCAGCATGGGCTCTATGCCTCTTCTGGTGCTCACCTCCCTGTCCCCGCTGCTGTCAGCGCTCAGGAAGGTGACATTTCTTTCTGGTTTTCCTCTCAGGCTGTGTACCGATGCCCTGACCAAGTGTGGCACGTGGAGCTGTTGCCCCAGCCCCGGCAGCTCTACATCCTCTGTGCCAACAGCGGCATTTACTGTGTCTCCCTGGACCAGCAGAGCAGGTGAGCTGATTGCCAGCCCTGTGCTGGAGTACTGGGGCTGCTTCTCCAGCTAGGATGAAGCTTTGGACTTCTGCTGCTACCCTGTCCCTACCCATCCTCATAAAATCACAAGATGATTTTGGTTGGAGAAGACAAAAGTCTTTGAGTCGTTGAGTCTGACCACCAATCCAACACTGTCAGCTCACCACTAAACCATGTCCCTCAGCACCACATCTGTGCAGCTTTTCAGTCCTTCCAGAGATGAGGACTCCACTGTTTCCCCGGGCAGCCTGTTCCTGGGCTTGACAACCCTTTTGGAGAAGACATTGCTCCTAAAGCCCAACTTAAACCTCCCCTGGCACAACTTCAGACCATTTCCTCTTGTCCTGTCACTTGTTCTTTAGGGGCAGAGGCTGACTCCACCTCACTGTTATCTCCTTTCAGGGAGTTGTAGAGGTGAAAGAAGTCTCCCCTGAATCTCCTTGGTCAGGCTAAACAACTCCAGTCCCCTCAGCTGCTTCTTTTTAGAGCTGTACTGTAAACCCTTTGCCAGCTTCATTGTCCTTCTTTGGTCCTTCCACCACTGCCCTCTCCCTGCCTGTCCTCCCGAAGGCACAGGGAGCGTTTAGCATGAGGCTCTGGCTCTGTCCTTGTTGCCGCTTTTGCCACGGACACTAAAAGCTGTGCTGCAGGGAGCTCGTTTCTGAGGGCCAGGGTAAGGAGGCAGCCAAGGGAAGCTCTGGCTTCACCCCACGGCTTGGCTGAGAGCTCTTCCCTCTTTGCTTGAAGGTTAATGGAGCAGACGGATGGCGACGGCCAAGAAAGCAATTGCCCATCCGGCGTCTTCCCCGTGGACTCGGATGCCTGCATCTTCCCAGACTCCAGCCTGTCCATGTTCACTCTGCTCAACAACTTTGTCATCACCCTGTCCCAGGCTCACGGCAAGTGGTGGATGAAGCTTTATGAGCTTCCTCGGCCTGAGCAGGAGAGTCCCCCGTACCGGCAGATCAGCGAGGTGGGCTTCTGCCCTGGCCCCCAGCCCGGGGACGACGGGGACGGGCCACCCTCCTGCTTCCTGCCTGTCCTCTGCTGCGCCTCCTCCCCAGGCACTGTGGGGACCGAGGAGGGGCTGTGGTGCTCAGGCGGCTTTGTGCTGGAGGAACCTCTCTTCAGCCTGCTCTTCGGGATCGACGCCGCCATGCTGGAGTCTCCTATGATCCTCTGCGGCTTCCCGGATGGACAGCTCTGCTCCGTGCCACTGAAAGCCCTCAGCTCTTCGCCAGCCCTCGACGGCTGCCACGACGTTTCGAAGCCAGACCCTCCCGTCAAGATCCTGCACCACCTGGAGGAGCCCATCGTCTTCATCGGGGCCTTGAGAACGGAACGGAGGGCGGCGGAGGACGCCGAGGACGAGCAGCTCTTTGGAGAGGCTGGCTGTGACTGCGTGGTGGCCGTGGGCCACTACGGGAAGATGGTGGCCGTCAAGGCAGACCAGAGGGAGGAGGCGACGGTGCCGGAGCTCAGGGAGTACTACTTGCGGGGGCCCATCCTCTGCGCGGCCTGCGGCAGCGGCAGCCGCATGTACTACAGCACTCACTCGGACATCTCTGCCGTCGACCTGGACTGGGGCGGAGATTCCTCCGACCCCGAGGATGCCGAGAGCTGCACCGGCGTCCTGCCTCCCGTCCTCTCTCCGGCCAGTTTAAGTATCTGTAGCGTTGTGGCTCTTTCCTTGTCTTCTCGGGCGTCAGAAGGTACTGCCGGCAGCGGGGGCGTGCGCTGGGGCGTGGGGTGGAGCGGGGCAGGATAGCTCTGCCTATCCCGGCCCGTACGCCTCCACCCCCTCCTTATGGTCCAGATCGGGCTCCGTCCTCCACCTGTTCTTGTTGACTCCCCTGGTTTTTGTAAGTCGTTTCTGTCGAGCATGCCAACTCGGGCTGAGCGCGAGGCCTGCTGGTAGCTCCGGCTCCTCTCTTCCCCTCCCGCTCGCCCTTCCTCTGCTCGGCATCGCAGGAGCCAGCCGGTCCACACAGGTTCCCGGGGGATGCTTCTTCCACCGGCCCTGCGTGTCTCCTTGGGCGGCCCGTGGGGAGCTCTGGGTTGAGGCTCTTGCTCCAGTGAAGGGGTTCGGACACGCTGCTGCCTGGGCCAGGACCTCCTGCGTGGCCGCTCGGAGCCTGCACGCGCTGCGCTCTCCAGCCCCACGGCTTGGGCACTGATTGGGTGCTGATTGTGTCCTCCCGCCTCAGCGAGGGCAGCCTACAGTGCCTGACCAGGGCCTGGGCACATAGCCAGGTGTTTTCAGGAGCAGAGGATGTAGGTGGGGGTAAAACATCCCCCTAGCTGTAGCTGAGGCCATCGCACAGGACAAAGTGGGGCCAGAACAGGCTGGCAAGTGAGGAGAGGCTCCTGGGGCACCCACGCGAGGGCAAGGCAGGCAGCCCTGCTCACTGCCCACGGAGCTGCATGCCTCTCGCTGCCGGGCACCCTGCATGGCAGTGCTGGCTCCTGGGGCACTGCGGCCTCCCCCGGTGCCTCCCCCAGCTTGGCTTGGGGGGTGGCCAGCTCCGGGAAGCATGGCTGGCGTGGCGGGGACAGGACAGGCACGGGGAGTGGCTGTTGCCCACTTCAGTGGAGCAGCCTCTCAGGGAGGTGGTTGTGTTGTCATGGTCTGTGTCCTGTCTCTCTTGTACCCCTCGGCGTCTGAGGTGATACCTCCAGCTCCTGCCTTCCTGGAGCACCCAGTGCTGTCCTGTGCTCCCCCATTCCTCTGCATCCCCTCCCCCCAGAGCCATCAGGGAAGCCTCAGCTGCCTCCCCAAGCTGACACATCTCCATCTCTGCCTGCAGGTGAATCAGAGCTGCTGGCCTTGTCAGCCAAAGGCCGCCTCATGTCCTGTGGCTTATGCAGCCCCGAGGACACTGACGTGGAACTGACACCTGCCGAGGCCGGACGGAGGATTAAGGAGCTGCTGTCTGGGATAGGCAACACCTCGGAGAGGTAAAGCTCCCGATCCTGCCCCGCGAGCTGCCAGGTTTATGGGTACCCAGCTGAAATTTGTGCCTCACCTGTGAGGTTTCTGGAAGTAGCTGCTCCAGCACTTAGCTGTGCAGAGCACAGGAGCCTGGCCAGGCAGCTCCCTGTGACCCTGAGAGGGCAGCGCAGCCGGCACGGGTGCTGCAGGCAGGCTGCTGTTTACAGCCTGGGTGGCAGAAGGTGACACAGGCAGGGTGGCAGAAGGTGACACAGGCAGGGTGCCAGGCACTCCCAGACACCTTGCCAGGTCGGCAGTAACGGGCAGGGCAGGTGTGTGCCTCCAGCCTCCATTGCCATCTGGGGTACAGGGATGGGACACGGGCGAGTGCCCTCCCCTTTGCAGGGGGATCCTGCAGGCTGGCTGACTGGAGCTGCTCTGCAGGGTCAGCTCAGCTGGTGGGGGCTTGTGAGCAAAGCAGCATCAGTCTGGGACGCCTGGAGGGGGAGTTCTGGAGTGGCTCAGGGTACCAGGTTCATGCCAGGGACTGCTCAGCTCATCTGCCATGAGGGCACAGCACCTTCCAGCGCTGGCCTGTGCCACAGTCCCAGTGCTAACCATCATCCCAGCCACCATCTGTTCTGCTGTTTCGATGCCTGCAGAATCTCAGCATGGTGGGGATTGAAAGGGACCCCTGGAGATCATCTCGCCTGACTTCCCTGCTAAAGCAGGGTCACCCACAGCAGGTTGCCCAGAATCACAATGTCCAGGCAGATTTGGAATCTCTCCAGAGGAGACTTCACAATCTCTCTGGGCAGCCTGCTCCAGGGCTCTGGCACCTTCAAAACACCAAAGTTTTTCCTCCTCTTCTTCATATTTTTCCTCCTGGGTTCCAGTATGCACTCCTTGTCCCTTGTACTGTCACTGGGCACCACTGAGGAGTCTGGCCCCAACCTTTTGACCCTTTAGTCATTGGTGAGCACAGTTTGCTCTCCTCCAGGCTGAAGAGCCCAGGTCTCTCAGCCTTTCTTCGTGAGGCAGAAGCTCCTGTCCCATAGTCATCTTTGTGGCCTCCACTGGGTTCCCTCCAGGATTTCCTTCTTTCTCTTGAACTGGACTCAGTTCTCCAGATATGGCCTCACTACATAGAAGGGGAAGAGAATCTCCTTCAACCTGCTGGGCATGCTCTTAACACACCCCAGGAGACCATTTGCCTTCTTGGCCACGAGAGCACATTGCTGGTTCACGGGAAGCTTGTCCGCTAGGACTTTCAGGTCCTTCTTTGTGGAGCTGCTTTCCAGATGACCAACCCCTAACCTGTTCTGGTGCAGGGGGTTATTATTCCCCAGGTTTAGGACCCTTCACTTGCCCTTGCTGAACTTCATTGGCTTCCTCTCTGCCCACATCTCCAGCCTGTCTGCTTTGTCCTTGCAGAGTTTCCTTCCTGAAGAAGGCTGTGGACCAGAAGAACCGAGCCCTGGCCAGCCTGAACCAGGTGATGAATGTGAGTGCAGCTTTGCTGTCCAGCCAGGAAGGCCAGAAGCCCATCGCTTGCACTGTCACTGCCAACTGGAGCTGCCTCCTGCTCCAAGATGCTGTCACCATCTCCTGTCTGCTGGAGAACTGCAGCGAGTACAGCCTGGAGGAGGGCTGGACCCTCTGTGTTCAGCTCCTGGCCGGCCCCTGTGCCTTAGAGGAGGACTCTGTGGATTCAGCCACCACTTTCACCTTCCCCATTGACCAGCTTCTCCCTGGGAACAAGAGGGAGCTAACACTGCCCCTCGGCTCCTCTGCGGACACCAAGCTGGACCTGCCTCTGACCATCTCCTGTGCCCTCTACTACAGTTTACGAGATATCCTGGGCAGTGGCTCCGACTCCTCCGAGGCCCTGGATGATCTCCTGCCCGATGACTCACCCATCCTCTCCCCAGACAGAGAGGGGATCTGCCTGCCCCTCAGCGAATGCACCATTGACATGCTCCAGTGCCTCCGTTTTGAGAGCAGCTCCTCCGGGCCAGATGCTTCTCCACAGGCAGCTGCTCCCCCTGCCCCCTCAGACCCCGTGGAGACCTTTCTCCAAGTGTCCCAGGAGCAGACTGGAACTGAGACTGAGGAGGGAAAAGCTCCTGGAGAGGGGAACCTGCCACCCTCGGCAGCATCCATCAGGGTGTCCTCAGAGCTGCTGAAAAATGCGCTGAAAAACTCCAGCTCAGGTGGGTCCCTGGAGAGGAGCATCCCAGGAGCTCCTGGGGTGTCTCCTTGGGCAGAGGCACTTATGGCTGTTTCAAGAGAGCCTGGGATAGAGTAATAGAAAAGAATCACAAAATTACCTAGGTTAGGAAAGACCTTGCAGATCATCAAGTCCAACCCTGCACCCGGCACTACCAGGTCACCACTAAACCATGTCCCTCAGCACCACATCTACTCAGGCTCAGGTTTTCAATCCCTTCAGGGATGGGAACTCCACCACCATCCTGGGCAGCCTCTTCCAGGGTTTGACTACCTTTTTGGGGAAGAAACTGTTCCTCGTGTACAATCTAAACCTCTCCTGTCTCAACTTGAGGACATTTCCTCTTGTCCTGTTGCTTGTTCTCTGAGAGGCCAACCCCTACCTCTCTCCAGCCTCCTCTTCAGGAGTTGTATCAAGCAAGGTCTCCCCTGAGCCTTGTTTCCTCTAGGCTGAGCACCCCCAGTTCCCTCAGCTGCTTCTCACCAGCCCTTTTCTCTAGACCCTTCACCAGCTTCATTGCTCTTCTTTGGAAGTGCTCCAGCACCTCAACGTCCTTCTTGTAGCAGGGGTCCCAAAAGCATCACAGCTCATGCATGTAGACTAGAGGGGTCACCAGCCCCTTCCTTGGGCAGGACCACTCAGTCACCACCTGGGCACACATCTGGCACATGGACATAATGGCAGTTGTGTGACCAAGTCCCTGCCTCAGCCTTAGCCTCACAGGTTCAGCTCTGCTCTCTCCCATGCTGGCTGCAACGCTCCAGCCTGAGAGGGTTTGCTGATCCCATTCCTCCATGTAACAAGCTCCACTTTGTGTCCTTCTGTCCCCAGATGTCCCGCTGAGCTGTGCCACGCTGCACTGGCTGCTGGCTGAGAGCCCTGGGGCTCAGGAGCTGAGCACTGGGGAGGTGGCATCGGTGCGCGGCACAGCACCGGACGGAGGCGAGGTTCAGCTGCTTGTCCGAGAGGCAAGGAAGGGGTTAGCCCTGCAGAGAAACTCCATCCCACCCAGCCAGCTCTGGCCCTCAGTCCCTCCTGCCTGCCAAGGAGCTGGGTGATGTATGGCCTGACCACAGCCTGTGGGTCCAGATGTAGCCTGGCAGCCTCTGTGGGGCTGGGGCTTATGAACTGGGCTACCTCGCCAGTCTCCCTTCTCCCCAACTGGGACTACCCAAAGGCTGAGGCCACTACTTTCCCTCTCTGGGTGGGTCTGTGTACCCTAAACGTTCTTGGTTCCCTGCCAGGCAGGGCACTGGGCTTCTGTAGTGTCCCTGCACAGCACCCTGGCCTCAGGAGGGCAAAGGCAATGTCCCCTCACCTTCCAGCATCCCTTCAGTGGCCCACAAGACCCTTGCAGGCTCTCTTGGCCTCTGCCTTTCCACTGGAGCTCTGTGGCTGCTGCTCCTGCCCATCTCTTGCCCAGCCCTGCTGAGCCACAGTAGCCTTGGGTGCCCTGACCTGGTGTTGGGCTCAGCTGTGGGAAGAAAAGGAACTTTCTTTACTGGTTTGGTGGCTGCACTTTACTGGCTCTGTGAAGCAAGGGGGAAACATGGTTGGATTTGGGGAGTAGATCTGCTCTCTGCAGCCCATCCCCTTAACACAGGCCCCACAAATTGCTGCCCAGCTTTGCCACCATGGCTGGCTGACCCTGTGCCTAGGGGCTCTGCTTGTGGCAGTGACCTGGCACAAGTTGGCTCATGCTTGAGAGCTCCAGTATGGCTGGGGTGATTAGTGAAAGAGTTAATTCTCCTTGGGTTAAGCCTGCAGGATTAAATCTGCTGAGGTGGCAGGGAATGGGCATCCACTCATTCCCAGCAGCTGCTCTACCAGTGGCAGTAGTCACATCTGCCAGGGCAGAATGAGCTGGTGAGGGTTTGCTGGTCCAGTGGGCACTGAGGCTGGCTGGAGGCAAATTCCCCTCAGAGGGGCTGGGCAAGAGGTTCCTATGTGCCCAAGTGAGCTGGCAGCATCTCTGCTGTGTTTGCCAGTACCAGGCTGGAGAATGAATGGTTTGGGGAGGTGCAGGGAGTGGGAAGGTGGAGAGGCTTTTGGGGAATGCTGTGGCCATGGGGACAGGATGGCAGCAAGGATGTGCTGGCTTTTCTAGGTGGCCATGAACGACCTTAGCCCTGCAGGCCCCATCCAGGCTGTGGAGATCCTGATGGAGAGCCCATCCCTGGCCCACGTGTGCAGGATGCACCACGCTGTCATCCGCCGCATCCAGGTAGGCTTGGCTAATGCCACCACCGAGCTATGTTGCTAGGTCAAGGGGACACTGAGCAAGGCAAGCTCTGGGGGTGCAGCCAGGGGCTCTGAGAGGGTTTCACTGCCACCACCATGTGGCAGCCAGCCTGGTGTGGCTAGGGAGTAGGACCATGGAGGACCTTGCTCCCTTCTCAAGCCCCAGCCTCAGGCATTCAGGCTGCAGAGCCTGGGGAGGTGCTGTCTGCCCTGAGCAGTCAGTTTGGCAGCTAAGGGAAGCTTTGGCAGCCTTCCCCACAGCACTTCAGTACCAGCAAAGACAGGCCTAGGCCTTTACCAGGCCTAGGTAAAGCTGTGCAGTGCAGCTGCCAAGCAGAGACCTACCTCCTACCCCATGCCATTGCTAGGGCTCCCCAGCACTGGGTGCTGCTGCAGCTGGCACTACTGGGGCTCCCCAGCACTGGGTGCTGCTGCAGCTGGCACTACTGGGGCTCCCCAGCACTGGGTGCTGCTGCAGCTCCCAACACCCAGCCCAGCAGAGTTCTGTGCCCCCTGCAGACACTGGTGCTGGAGCAGGCAGCGCAGGGCTCAGGACCCCCCGACCTCCGCATGCAGTACCTGCGCCAGATCCAGGCCAACCATGAGGTGAGCCACAAGGGTGGGCACTCGCCGTGTCCCGCTCCCCTCCCCGTGGAGTGCACACCGTTGGGGCCCCCCCCCTTTCTGCAGCCTCTCTCCAGCTCCATCTCCCTCCCGCAGCTGCTGCTGAAGGAG
>VWZI01019306.1:11843-42969 GCA_013396835.1 Psilopogon haemacephalus
TTGTGGCAGAGGGTGCCAAAGGCTTTGCTAGAGTCCAGGCAGACTCCATCCCCAGCCTGCCCTGCAGGCACCAGGCAGGGAACCTGATTGTGAAAGGAGATGAGGTTGGTCAGGCAGGACCTGCCCTTCCTAAAGCCATGCTGGCTGGGCCTGAGCCCTTGCCCATCCTGTAGGTGCTGTGTGATTGCTCTCAGGATGAGCTGTTCCGTAGCCTTGCCTGGCACTGAGGTCAGGCTGACAGGTCTGGAAATTCCTGGTCTCTGATATGATCTGATCTGATGATCAAGGCATTAACCCTTGCTCTGCTGGAATAAATTGGCTATTTTTACTTTTAAGAAGTGGCTTGGTATTTGAAAGCAAACTCATCCAGATCTAATAAATCCAAGATGCTTTGGTTTCCCTGGGTAAAAACAATCCATCTCAGTCAGTCCTCAAGCATGCACACTGTGGATTTCCTATAAGCCAAGACTGTCTTGGGTAAACTTCCCAGGCTGAAATGCAGAATTCAGGTTGGGCAGGTGAGAGCATCGACAGCAAGAACCTGCCACTGGACACTTTTCAGTGTTCACTGCAACCATTGGCAACAAAATCATCTGTCAGGGTTTTGTTGACCCAGATAAGGTTTCATGACTCCCTGAAATCACCCTTGGAATCACAGAATCCTAGAAACATTTTGGTAGGAAGACCTTTGGCGTCATTGAGTCCAATCATAAACACAACACTGCTGGGTCGCTACTAAACCATGTCCCTCAGCACCACATCTACTCAGCTTTTTAATGCCTCCAGGGACGGAAATTCCACCACTGCTCTGGGCAGCCTGGGCCAGGCCTTACAAGGTATTCTGTAAGGAAATAATTCTTCACATCCAACATAAAGCTCCCCTAGCGCAACCCGAGGCCATTTCCTCTCATCCCATCACCTGTTCCTCAGAAGAAAAGAACACCACCCACTCAACTCCAACCTCTTTTCAAAGGGTTGTAGAGAGACAGAAGGTCTCCCCTCAGCATCCTTTTCTCAAAGCTGAACAACCCCAGTTCCTTCAGCTGCTCCTCATAATTGTTCCTCATCCTCACGGTTATAGAAAAATACATCCTGCAGAGACCATGAATATGAGCAGGATCAACACCGTGTGCCTGGTTCACCCACACCACATCTACTGACTGAGAGGGAAATGCTGCAGTGAGATGGCAAACTGCAATCATAGAATCAGAAAATGGCTTCAGTTGGAAGGGACCTCTAAGATCATCCAGTTCCAGTCTCCCCACCATGGGCACGACACCTCCCACTAAACCAGCTGGCTCAAAGCCTCATCCAACATGGTCTTAAATACTTTCAGGGATGAGGCATCTGCTACCTTTCTGGGCGACCTGTTTCAGTGTCTCACCACCCTCATAGTAAAGAATTTCTTCCTAATGACCAATCTGAGACAGCAATGGTAGAATGAGATGGTGTGCTGCAATGAGATGACATGCTGGCCACCCAGCCATGAAGGAGGATGTGCTGGATGCCAGCCTCTTTCCAAAAAATCTTAGCTGTTCCCTAAACATCCTGAGCAGCTGCTGAAAGTGCATTGAAAATACTCAGCTCTAACGTCCACAAGGTCAGCAGATAAAAACAGGAAAAGCATCTGTAAGGTAACACCCAAGGAAGGGAGCAGGAGCAGAAGAGAACAACTATTTGTGTTCAGGAACAATGCTAGCACTGAGAACATAGGAGCCAAAGTTGACCAAAGGCACCTGGACAGGAGGTCAGACCACCTCTAGACACCGGACATGATACTTTGGGACATCTAATCAAAAGGAAGAATACTGGGAATAAACTCCATGTAGAACAGCAGCCAGATGATGTGGTGCCCTGCAAAACCAAAAGCTTGGCCACCCTGAGCTAAGGAGTCCCTCCTGGTTTCTCATTCCTGAGTTTTTATGGTCCTAGCAACAAACAGCAGGAGACATAAAAAATTCTACACCACCACAAGGTGACCACAGCACAGGGCTGGTACAAGGGAGTGTGGAGGAGTCAAATGGAGCCTATGTGTGGAGGGAAGCCAAGTGCTGGGGCAGAGCAGTGGTTGGGGTGGGTTTGGGTATAGCTTATAGTGATTGTGGGTGAGGAGCATGGACTTTGTTTTGTTTTCGCTATGTTTGGTGTTCTGTATTTCAGACCATCTTATTACAGAGAGCTGCAAACTGCTTATTTGGGGTTTTGTAAGCTGGGGCAACACTTCTAAGTGTCTCTGGAAAGCCACACCAATCCTTATTAGTATGGCCAAGGGCCTGGCTCTGAACTGAGCACTGTGACTCACAGACTCATTAAAGCTGGAAGACCCTTGTGGCCATCGAGTCCAGCTGTAAACCTCCACCACTAAACCATGGCCCTAAGTGCCACGTGCTCCATGACACGCAGGGTCCATCTAATGCCAGAAAGGGCTGGCAAAGGTTTCCAGCTGGGAGCTCGGCTGTGTGCCCACCTAATATGAATCTTGACAGAGGTAATCCCACAAGCTCCATTTTAGGAATTCATGCTTCCCACAATGTTGGACACCCTGCTCCATGCTCTTCCCCAAGCTGCTCTTCCCCAGCCTGGCAGCAGCAGCCAAAGCATGGCTCTGCTCCAGCACCAGGGGAAGTTCACTGCTGCTTTATCCCTTCATCTCCCTATCTCAGAGGTGTGTCGTCACACATAATTAGCTGATGTTTTAAAAATACTTGGATATCTTCAGGCAGGAGATGCCATAGAAGTGCAGAATACTATTATTAGCTGGAGAAAGCTTCTAACCCTCATTTCATGGAATCATAGACTGGTTTGGCTTGGAAGGGACCTTTCAAGGTCATCTAGTCCAATCCCTCTGCAGTCAGCAGGGACATCTGCAACTAGATCATGTTCATGGAGAAATCACTATAAATAACGAGCAAAAAGTCCATCCTTCTCAAATACAAGTATCAAATGCAAATGCACCTCAACTTCATCTGCTGAGGATGCAAATCACTCCTGCAATACATACTGCAGCTACTGTAGATCAAGATGGTGGGGATGTTGAAGCTCTCTTACTGCAGCTACTGTAGATCAAGATGGTGGGGATGTTGAAGCTCTCTTACTGCAGCTACTGTAGATCAAGATGGTGGGGATGTTGAAGCTCTCTTACTGCAGCTACTGTAGATCAAGATGGTTGGGATGTTGAAGCTCTCTTACTGCAGCTACTGTAGATCAAGATGGTTGGGATGTTGAAGCTCTCTTACTGCAGCTACTGTAGATCAAGATGGTGGGGATGTTGAAGTTCTCCATGTAAGATGGAGGACAACAATATGGTGAATGCAGAGCTGAGAAGGTTCGTGGGAATCATCCTGGAGAACAATATTTGCCCAGTAACAGCTGCCTTGCTATAAAAAAAGGGTTTAGAGATGTGTTTCCACCATTTTGCTATGAGATAAAGCATCTGTGCTGCAAACTGCATTTAGTTTCGTGGCTGCTGTTGAGCTCTCCTGGGGCAGGTGAGGACAAGGGCCTTAGCATTGGGTTCTGTCTTGGCTTGAGGACTTGCTACTTGGTTTACACTAAATCTCCTTTTGTTCAATGCCATGCCACTGTTTATTTTAAATTATCTCTAGACAAAGCAATGCAGCTTCAAAAACAGAGGGGCGAAAACTTTCCCTGCCTGCCTGGTGAAATGTTTCCCTGTACTGCATTGGATCCCTACAGAAGAAGCTTTCTGCTTCTTCATGCTTGGCTTCACGTGGAAGTGAAGTTACACTGAATTTCTAAGCCTCTGGTTGCTCCAGCCCTGCCTAAGTGCCACAGAACAAGGGAAGACTCAAACTGCCATGTGCAAGCAGGTCTTGCCACAGCTGATAGCTGAGTGCTGCATGCCTTTTCCACCTTGAGAAGCTACCCAGCCAGCTCATTTGTCATCTCAGCTCTCCATTAGTTGGAAAGGATAGACTTTACCCACATGCCACTGATAATTTAGCTGCAGCCTGCCTGCACGTTTAACTGGGAAGCATCTCAAGGACTTCCTCTATGTTTATTTCACCTGATGACCCAAAGTCTCTTTTCATTTACACCAGCAGATAATCTCACTGATGTGTGCTGCTGTATGCATTTCTGTTAGTAGCTATTGGATTAGTAGATTAGCGGTAGATATTCTGTTTGTAACTGATTTACCTCTACCAAACTTTTTCAGTCCAGGTGATACTTCACAGCATCACAGCTTGGGAGAGGTTGGAAGGGACACCTACAGATCATTGAGTCCAACCATCCTTGCCAAGGCAGGCTCACTTAGAGAAGGTCACATAAAAGCATGTCCAGCAGGTTTTGGATGTCTCTAGAGATGGAGACTCCACCACCTCTCTGGGCAGCCTGCCCTAGTGCTCTGTCACTCTTAAATTAAAGAAGTTGTTCCTCATCTGTAGATGGGACTTCTCATGTGCTAGTTGGCCCTTGTCACTGGGCACCACTGAAAAAAGACTGCTCCCATCCTCCTGACACACACCCTTTAAGTATTTCTAAGCATTGATGAGACACACACCACACACCCCCCCCCTCAGTCTTCTCTTTTCCAGACTAAAAAGACCCAATCTCAGTCTTTCTTCATCAGAGATATTCCAGTCCCCTCAGCACCCTTGGAGCCCTGACTTACTTCCTTGATAATTATTCAGAGATTCATAGAATGGTTTAGGTTGAAAGGGACCTTAAAAATTATTTGTCCTCTGCCTCAGGCAGGGACACCTTCCACCAGACCAGGTGGCTGAAGGCCTCGTCCAGCCTGTCCTTGGACACCTCCAGTGTCTGCCAGGCTCACCATCACTGCATGAAGGTGATAAAAGCAACTCTGAGCGCTTTTTCTAGTGCTTGCTTGTTTTCACTTGAGACCTTGAACTCTGTTGTTGGCTATATTTCACTGGGAGGAACCTATCCAAACCTGATAGGACTTCTAGCCTCTGGGGAAAGTTCAAGATCTCTTTATGTCCCACAGGCTCAGCTCTGCTCTCAGCTCGCTTTACCATGGCATGGCTTGGCACATATTAAGGACTTGCCTTATCACCAGGCTGTTCTCCAAAGGCTGAATTGTGCAATTCTTGCTCAAGTGGCACTATAAGAGGTCACAGAGAATATTGCCCCATTAAGCACTGATTAAACATTGATGAGAGACCTCTGCTCCTTTGACTGTTTCCAAGTATGTACAAAGCAAATATTTCAATCGGTGTTCACAGGGGTGACAGCAACCACCGGGTCACGTACAGAGCAACGGCCTGACTTTACCGTGCTGTAAGAACAACCCTGCAGTGCCTTTCCGTGCACACCATCCCTTAAACCTATCTTCAAACAGGAGAGCTGCACCCCCTCTGCTGGGCTGCTTCCGATGTGCAATGACTTACCAAGAGCAAACACCAGATGAAGAAATCAGAAAGGACTCTGAGGTTGGGCTTCGTGAGCTTAGGGGTCTTTTCCAATAAAATTAATTCTATAATTCTATGGTCTTGGCAGAGGAGGATGGAGCTTTGCAAGAGTCCTGCTTCTGAGCCAGGTACAAGCAGATTTTGCTGTGATACTTATGGAAGAGCTTCGTTGGTCAAGTATTAGGAGGAATTTTGAATCTGTATGGATAGAGCTATGCTGCACCCACAAAAGGGATGACTGGAAATGATGATTGGTAAAGGATAAATGAAGAAGCTTCAGTCTAGTGTGGAGCAGTTTCCAGAGAGAACTTGCAGCAAACTTTCAGTGCTTGAAGGGGCTGATAAGAAAGACAGGGACAGAAGTCTTAGTAGGGCCTGTTGTGGTGATCCTGAGGGTCTTTTCCAACCTGAGTGTTTCTGTGATCCTCTGACAGGACAAGGGGTCATGGTTTAAAATTAAGGAGGCAGATTTAGACCGGGGAGGAAGACATTTTTACAATGAGGGTAGTGAGACACCAGCCTGGGTTGCCCCATCCCTGGCACTATTGTAGGGATAGGTTTTGCCTTGCTATTAACTTCATTCCATAATTATTCAAACCACAACACCATTTAAAGACAAACTGCCAGCCTAATGGCAAATGAATCTGAAGCCTCCAACTTACTTGCCATCATTTTTGCTCTTGGGCTGTATTTTATGTTTCAGTTCAGACAACAGGAACCTTTGACGTCAGCCTCATCTCAGATTCCTTGGCTGGAAGAGCTGAGTTGTAAACAATGGGAGCAAAGGAAGTTATTTCATTAAACGGATTTTTGCTGTATTATAAAAATTGAAAAAGAAGGTACTGTAAGAATATAGCTCCTGACCACTGAGCTGTATTTCACAGGAATATGGAATGAAGCTAATAGACAACTGATGATTTAGATAATCCACAGCTGTTGAGTGGCAGATTTAAGGAGTGGAGAAATGAAAAATAACTCTGCTATGGTACTTACTGTTGTCATATTGTGCTGGTGTTTCCAGAAAATACAAATAGCCACGTGTAAGGGAGCAGTGAACAGAACATAGATCAAAGGAGGTAGCAAAAGCCTGAATCCAAGCCGGGTCCATTAATACAACCAGAGAGCTCCATGAGCTGTAACAGCAGAGATGCTGTTGCCATTTACACAGAGGTCAAAGACAGATGGCATTTGTGTTTGTAGCCAAGCAGAGCATTTCATGAGTTTGCAATTGCAGCATGGTGTGGTTGGGAGGGATCTTTGGAGATCATCCAGTCCAACCCACCTGCTAAAGCAGGGGCACACACAGCAGCTTGCCCACGATCATAATGTAAGGTGAGTTTGGAATCTCTACAGAGATTCTGGGCAGCCTGCTCCAGGCCTCCAGCACCCTCACACCAAAGAAATTTCTACTCCTCTTCAGGTGGAACCTGATGGGTTGCAGTCTGCTCCTTGTCCTGCCACTGGGCACCACTGAAAAAAGTCTGTCCCCATCTTTTTGCCTGCCACCCTTTAGCTCTTGCTGAGCATTGCTCAGCTGCCCTCTGGGGCTGCTCTTGTGCAGGCTCTCAGCCCCAGGGCTCTCAGCCTTTCCTCCTCACAGAGTTGCTCCAGGCCCCTCAGCATCTTTGTACCCTCTGCAGGACCCTTTCCAGTAGTTCTCTGTCTCTCTTGAACTGGAGAGCCTTCTTGCTACAACATCACATTTAAATCCAATTTCCATCCAAGGTTTTTCTCCCCAGTCCCCACATGCAAACTCTCCCAAACCATCGAGCCCTGTGTGATGTGCTGGAGCAGAGCCATGTCATGGTACCATCCCAAAGATGTGCTAGATGAGACAAAATGCTGCTGGGGCTTGGTTCTGCCTGTCCTGTGGCCTCAGCATGTGTAAGGGAAAATATATTAGCTGAAAACAATGTTGCCTTGGCCAGCCAAATCTTCATGAACTCTGGCTCATAAAACCACCCAGGTGACAGAGGGGGCTTTTTTAGTTGTTTTTTTTTTCTGCATTAAAATGGATATTACTTACCCAAGTAGATATATGGCAATTTTAGGAGTCAAATCTGTGTAACTTACAGAATTGTAGAATAGGAGGGGTTGGGAAGGACCTTGGCAGATCATCTAGTCCAACCCCACCTTAGGCTGACTAAAGGGCAAATCCCCTACACAACCATGAAGGGTTTGATGTTCTTATTTGCCCCTTTAAAACACATGCAGCTTGTATTTCAACCCAGTCCTCCAGCGTGGATCATTGTGACAGAGATATCTGGGAGGTATACAAAGATCACACAGCGACCCAACTTGTTCTGAATATTTACAGCACAGTCTAGAAGATATCTTTGTTAGGAGGAAGAAATGAAGTGATTTTGTTTACTTGGACGAGGAGCCCTGGTTTGCTGACAGATGTGCAGATGAAGTGTATTTCTGCTCCACAGCAGTTACGATGTGCAAGAAAATAAAACTCAGATGATGAATCACAATTGTCATTAATGCTGACTAAAGTAATTGAGATCACATTTTGGGTTGGGTACATCTGCAGGAAAGCTGGAGAAAAAGAAATCCAGTGCAACGCCCTCAGATGTTTTCCAACGCTGGGACTGAGAGACAGCCTCTGGGCAGGATACGACCCAGCTGATGCACCGCCTTGGAGCAAGGATCAATGGAGCTTCCTTATTGCAAACAGGATTTCCACACAAGAAGGGACAAACAGCAATCTGCAGCCGGTGATCACAGCTATCGACAGCGAGACAATGACTGTGGGATCAAACCAAACAACTTCCATTGCTATTTAGCTTTAATGACTCGGATATTGTGCTGGTGGAGAACAGCATCACTTTGTAAACTGGAGGGTGTACGCCCCAACTGCAGCTGGGAAAGTGCTCCTCGATGTCAGTGGCAGCTATGAGGAGAGGATTGTCATCTGAACCAGCAACCCCTCCCTGTGACAGCACTTGAAATGTAGGCTGCAAACTGGGGTGGCCCACCAGGCTGCTAACCAGCTGGGGCACTGTGGTGGATTGGAGGGGAAGGGAAGCATCACTCAAAATTCAACATCTGAAAAAAAAATATTAATTAATCATGAACAGAATCACAGCATTTTGGTTGGAAGTGCACAGACTTGGGTTGGGAAGGACTTTAAAGCTTTTCTAGTTCCAGTCCCTCTGCCATGAGTAGGGACACCTTCCACTAGTCCAGCTTGCTGAAAGTGCAATCCAACCTGCCTTTGAACACTGCTAGGTATGGGACATCCACAACTTCTCTGCCTCTCCAACCTCATGGAGAACAATTTCTTCCTTATATCTAATCATAGCAGAGCTGCTCCAGCCCTCTGATCATCTTTGTGGCCCTCCTCTGGACTCTCTCCAGCAGTTCCATGTCCTTCCTGGGCTGGGGGCTCCAGAACTGCACACACTACTCCAGGTGGGGTCTGACAAGAGCAGAGCAAAGGGGCAGAATCCCCTCCCTTGCCCTGCTGGTAATGCCTCTCTTGCTGCAGCCCAGCACACAGTTGCTGTCTGAGCTGTGTGTGCACACTGCAGGCTCATGTTGAGCTTCTCATCCACCCAGACCCCCAGGTCCTTTTCCTCAGAGCTGCTCTCCAGCCACTCACCACCCAGCCTGGATTTTTGCTTGGGATTGCAGCAGCCCAGGTGCAGGACCTTACACTTGGCCTTGTTAAATTTCATGAGGTTGGGCTGGGCCCACCTCTCCAGCCTGTGCAGGTCCCTCTGGATGGCATCCCTCCCTCCAGCAAGTCGACTGTGCCACACAGCTTGGTGTCATCTGCAAACTTGCTGAGGGTGCACTGATTCCTCTGTCCATGGCACTGACAGAGATGTTAAACAGCACTGGTCCCAGCACTGACCCCTGAGGGACGCCACTTGTCACTGGTCTCCAGGTGGACATTGTGCTGTTGATCACCACTCTCTGCGTGCGACCATCCAGCCAATTCCTTATCCAGCGAGTTGTCCACCCATCAAGTCCATGTTTTTCCAGTTTGGTGACCAGGGTGTCATGTGGGACAGAGTCAAAGGCCTTACTCAGGTCCAGGTAGATGACATCAGTTGCCCTTCCCTTGTCCACTGCTGCTGTGACTTTATCATAGAAAGCCACCAAATTTGTTAGGCATGATTTGCCCTTGGTGAAGCCATGCTGGTTGGCATCAGGCACCTCTGCTTTGTTCTCCATCTGCCTTAGCAGAGCCTTGAGGAGGATCTGCTCCATGATCTTGCCAGGCACAGAGGTGAGGCTGACTGGTCTGTAGTTCCCAGGGTCGTCCTTTTTTCCCTTCTTGAAGATAGGTGTTATATTTGCCTTTTTCCAGTCAGCAGGAACTTCACCAGTCTGCCATGACCTTTCAAATACAATGGACAATGGCTTGGCAACTTCATTTGCCAGTTCCTTCAGGACCCTTGGGTGGATCTCATCAGGCCCCATGGACTTGTGCACGTTCAGGTTCCTTAGGTGCTCTCGAACATGATCTTCAATTACAGTGGGCAGGTCTTCACTTCCCCAGACCTTACTTTTGCCCTCTGGAGTTTGGACATCGTGGCTGGAGCACTTGCTGCTGAAGACTGAGGCAAAGAAGTCATTGAGCACCTCAGCCTTATCCATGTCCCCTGTCGCCAGCTCTCCATTTCCCTTCTGAAGGGGTCCCACGTTCTCCCTGGTCCTCCTTTTCTCACTGATATACCTGAAGAAATTCTTCTTGTTCCCCTTAATGTCCCCAGCCAGATTCAACTACAGCTGTGCTTTGGCTTTCCTGACCTGATCTCTGCTTCCTCGAACAATATCTTTGTATTGATCCCAGGTTCCCTCTCCTTTCTTCCACTCCCTGTAGGCTTTCCTCTTGCGTCTAAGTGTGTCCAGGAGTTCTCCATTCATCCATGCAGGTCTCCTTGCATTCTTACCTGCCTTCCTCTTTTTTGGGATGCATTGCTCCTGGGCCTGAAGGAGGTGATCCTTGAGTCTAATTGAGGAGTTTTACTTTGCAGTGGCTGAGCCAAAGACATGCAGAGCTGAAGAGCTCATTGCTATATGAAGCCCTTGTTTTCTGACACCCCTTTGTTGTCTGCTCCCTGCCCAGATCAGCCTTACCAAGAACCAGGGTTGGATACACAATCCAATCAATATATGATTGATATATACAAACCACATGTAAGTGCTCTGCATCAGCGTAGATGCATAATAGGTCCATAATATCAGGTATCACATTAATACAAACCCAGTGCAAGACATGATTAGCTACACATGCACACCTAGAGTTCAGTTCTCAGCAGCTAGAAGTACAGCCCTTTGTTCCAGCAACTGCTTCTGCACATGATCTAAAAGCCCCAGAGCAACCATAACAGGACTGACTCCAGTTCCAAGCTTTGCTATTGAACCCTCGTCAGGAGCTGAAGCCTGACAGCAGGTTTCTGAGGAGCTTAGGAGGCACATTGGCTTGTAAGCTTCTACTTGAACATCTACAAGAGCAGGCACAAATTAGAGGGCAATTTTAATGTCATGCTACTGTTTGTGTCCCATCCAACCTGCTCACAACGTGCCAGTCATGCTCTTGACTATTCAGCTGCATAAACCCCTGATTATTATTTCTTCCAAATGCTGCCCTTGTGCAGAGGCCATCTTCATGTCTTTGAACCGTTAAACTTCCAGCTCAAGCTGTAGCTGTGGGCTGAACGTGTTCTATTGCATGGGAAGGGCTATGAAGATGATTAAGAGGCTAGAACATCTCTTATGAGGAGAGGCTGAGGAACTTAGCCTGGAGAAGGGAAGAATGAGCAAAGATGCTATCAACACTTATAGATATGTGAAGAGTGCGTGTCAAGAGGATGGGAACAGTCTTTTTCAGTGGTACCCAGCAACAGGGCACAAATTTGAACATAAAAAGTTCCATATAAACATGAGGAAGAACTTCTTCACTTTGAGGGTGGTAGGGTACTGGAGCAGGATGTTCAGAGAAGTGAAAGAGTCTCCATCTCTGGAGTCATCCAGAGTCTGCCTGGACACCTTCCTGTGCCACCTGCTCTAGATGAAGCTGCTCTGGCAGAGGGGTTGGACTAGGTGAGGTCCCTTCCAATTCCTATCATTCTGTGATTCTGAGAAATGCAGTAAAATGTGAGCTCCTCCTTTATGGTGGCAACTGGTAGGACTCTCTTAGAGACATGATACAGTGGTGACATGGCAGTGCTCTTCTCATCAGACTCTGGCATACCTGCTCTTGATAATTACTCTGCAATGTCAATCTAAAATGCTCATCCCGCTCCAAATCCCATCCCACTCTTGGGCTGCAGGAAATTTTGAGCTGGTAAAATATCCCAGAAAAAGCTTTGGGAAGCTGAAAGGCAACAGCATGCTCTGTGTGCTGCAAGCACAGCCACGGCTAGAATCACACAATCATGGAATTGTTTCAGTTGGAATGGACCTTCAAGATTGAGTCCGACAGTAAACCCAACACCACCAGGGCCACTAAACCACATTCCCAAGTGCCATGGCCACACATTTGAACACCTCCAGGGATGGTGAATCCACCAGCTCCCTGGGCAGTCTGTTCCAATGCCTGAACACTCAGTAAGTATTTTTTTCCTAATCTCCAACCCAAACCTCCCCTGGCACAAGTTCAGGCCATTTCATTCTATCACCTGATAACAGGGAGAAGAGATCAACCCCCACCTCACTCCAACCTCCTTTTAGGGAGCTGTAGTGAGCAATGAGGTCTGCCCTCAGCCTCCTCTTCTCCAGGCTAAACAACCCCAGTTCTTTCAGCTGCTCCTCATAAGACTTGTTCTCCAGACCCTTCACTAGGTTTGCAGGCTATTTTCCAGGTAGTTTTGTCAATCCAAGACAAAACAACAAGATTTATGGGTTCTGAACAGTCAGTTCCTTCAAATATTGGCTAAAAATAAGCAGTGCTTTAAAATTAGCAGAGGCTCCTGAGTTTCAGGTAGCTCTCACCCACCCAAACCGCTAAAATGTCTGCAAAGTGACTTTTTGGGGAAGAATCAAAAGATGAAAGAAAAGTATTTGTCAGTCAAGTTAGATTGCACAGAGTGATTATAAACAGTGCAGATATTTTTGTTATCATTGGGCTCACAGAGAGCTCAGTGATGAAACCACTCTGGTGTGTGAACCTGCTATACCTGGCTTCTCCACTCAGTGCTCAGGAACGACCTTTAAGATTTCAAGCTGTGTTTCTTCAGCCTAGAAGGATCCATGTATAGGAGAGACCTGGCAGATTTGATCTTTGCAGTGGGTCAAAACAACCTGGTCCTTTAGCTGAGTTGTTCATAAACACATTTATGTAGAACAGCCCATTTTCTTCTCAAACTTAACAAAAATATTCTTCAATCTCTGTGGATGACTTCCATGCATCATATCCATCAGATGGGGATGTTAACAGCAGCTGCCAGCAGCTCCTATCCTCTGCCCTACCTGTGCCCACCAATCATGAGCCTGCAAGTGCTGGGGCACTAAGCAGCCTGATCATGCCTTGCTTGAGCTCTGGGTTTCTTCTGCGTGAGGATCAAGTATTAGTTGTTTATCTTGGGTGAAACCTCCCACCCAGCAGACATCTTCGCTCATCTCTCTCCCTCCCACATTAACTCTTTCACTGTTGCCTCACTATACAGCAGGTTCAGCTCCATAGGAAGGTTGGCAGCAACACAGCTGCCCACACCACACCTGTGGTGGATGTTTCCAAGACTGGCTGCACACAAAGTATCTCTGGTGGATCTTTCTGGACTTGAATTCATACTTATCTTTGGTCTGCTTGGAATAAACATAGTCTTATTTAGAGCCCGCACTGTATGGCCACCAGCTTTCCCTGTTAGATCAGCCTGGAGTCAGCTCAGACTTCTTTAGCTCAGCAGAACTTCCAGGGATTTTAATTTTCAGATTTAATTGACAGAATCTTTGTTTTTTGCTTTCTTCCTCTGCTGCTTGTGGAAAGTATAAAGAGAAACTCATAGATCTCACCACCAGCCTGCTTTGGTTTCTTAATGATGAGCCTAACCCACAAATCCCCAGCTCTGATACTTCTATTTACAAGTCCTGCAGCCTTCAAAATCAGTTCCTTGGCCTCTTGGGCAGAGATACTCTGGCAGCATTTCTTGTTGTAATTACCCTGGGAAGAAGAAGTGGTGGGGAAGCCGGGTAGTGCCAAGGTCTGCTGGAGGGCAGAGTCCTGGTTTCAAGCCATCCCACTAAATTAAAGTTTGTGGGATTTTCTTTAGAGTCCAGGCCAAGATCCTTAAGCTTCAGAAAATGAACACACCACTGTAATGTAAACCAATTTCCAGGCACATTCCTCCAACACCGATGCTGGATACAGCCTAGATCCCCATTTATTTTCAAGGAAGTGGAGCCTTTACAGAGGCAGAGCTCCCAGCTGGGCTCGGTGGTGGGTACTGCTCAGCACAGCAGCCTGGAGAGACACACAAGCACTTTCTGCTCCACATCCAGCCTCTCCTGCTCCCGTGTAATAATGGAACCCTGCTGGCAGTGGATATTGTGGACAGCAGGTCGTGCTACCCTGCTTTGTACCCGTTGTAACACAAGTGGAGTGTCCTTCCCTCTCCTGGGGGCATCTACTGCATTTGGAAGTCCTTGTTCTGGTACAGATGGGAATCCAAGGAGTTTGCTTCCAAATATCACGGAACCATAAAATGCATCGGGTCAGAAGGGATGTCTAAAGGTCATCTACTCCACCTACCCTGTAGTGAGCAGGGACATCTCCACCTAGATGAGGTTGCTCATAGCCCCATCAACCCTGACCTTGAATGTCTCCAGGGATGGGGCCACCGCCACCTCTCTGGGCAACCTCTTCCAATGTTCCACCGTGCTCATAGCAAACAACTTCTTCCTAAAGTCCAATCTAAATCCACTTTTCTCTAGTTTAAAGCTATCAGCCCAATTAAATGTGTGACTCCTGGTTGCAGGCTGATTAGAGAGGCATAGATGTGAAGAAAGGAATCAAGGCTACTGGCAGGGAGGGGGCAGGGAAGGCTTGGAAGCTGACTTTGAAGGGAGAAGTCTTTGTTGTATTTCAGACTGTGACCAAACACATGATAGATTTCATATGTGATTAATGCAAATTAACCATAAATTGAGACCCAGACAGCTTCCTGTTCATGGAGGTGGAGATGGAATATGAAGTGCTTCATGCAGTTATGAGGAGTTGTTTCCATTTGGCATAAATCGATCTCCACTCCCCATTTGCTGCCTGTAAGAAGTGGAAGTGTCTTGGCTTCTCCTTACAAATAGCTTCCTTGAAAATTATCCTTGCCGGGTCCGTGAGTGAAGGGCTAAGCTTTTTATGGGATTTTAATGCCAAATTACACAATCAGATGGGAGCGATACTATTTAAACTACTGTGCAGGTGAAGAGCATAATCAGGGATTTGCATTTTACATCTGCCCCTTGTTAGCACCTAATATCACTTCCAAAGATGAGGCTGTCAGAAATAGTGCCGTCATGCATCCATGGACAACCCTTCAGCTCCTGCAGCCTCAAACCTTCCTCAGGGAGACCAGATTTTGATATTCATGCACATATCATAGAGTAAGATCACAGAATCATAGAATGGTTTAGGTGGGAAGAGACCTCAAAGGTCATCCAGTTCCAACCCCCCTGTGCCAGAGGCAGGGACACCTCCCACTAGATCAGGTTGCTCAAGACCTCATCCAGCCTGGCCTTGAACACATCCAGGGAGGGAGCAGCCACAACCTCCCTGGGCAACCTGTGCCAGTGTCTCATCACCCTCACTGTGAAGAACTTCCTCCTAACATCCCATTTAAATCTCCCCTCTGCCAGTTTGAGTCTGAAGTGGTGAGTAGGATACAAGATATGACACTAACTAGGGCACCAGCTACTAAACTAGACAGTTGGTTACAACCTCAGCCTTTATCACTGCTTTTCAGCTTATAAAGCAGACCTCAAAGTAAAGGTGCCATGTGAAGGTATGCTGGGGAGGAAAATGCATGAAGGAAAAGTCAGAGGGATATAGAATCATACAATTGTTTTTGTTGGAAGAGACCTTTAAGATCATCAACTCCAGCTGTTAAGCCAGCACTGCCAGGTGCGGCACTGAACCACATCCCTCCGCACATGTCTAGATAACTTCTCAATCCCTCCAGAGATGGGGACTCCACAACATCCCTGCACAGCCCAGAACAGGCTTCAGCACCCTCACTTTCCCTTTACGTTCAGACGGAACCTCCTGGCTTCCATTTTGTGCCTGTTGCCCTTTGTCCTGTCCCTGGACACCACCGGAAAAAACTCTGGCCTCATCCTCTTGCTCAGCATTGCTCAGTTGCCCTCTGCGGCTGCTCTTCTGCAGGCTCAACAGCCCCAAGGCTTTCAGCTTTTCCTCCTCACAGAGCTGCTCCAGGGCCCTCAGAATCTTTGGAGCCACCGCTGGCTTAATTTTAAATATCACTGATAATTAGGATTTCTTTTTTTAATCCACAATTTAAGATAAACCACATTAAAATGTAAAAGCTGTCATAAAGATTTCTCTGTATGTAGCTTTATAACTAGTCTTGGGCAGGTAGTTAAAGCCATTGCTAAATAGCATTAACTGGTATTAACTAGGTGAGGAGATTCAGATTGGATGTGAGGAGGAAGTTGCTGAGCATGAGAGTGGTGAGAGGCTGGAATGGGTTGCCCCTGCAGGGAGGTGTTTGGGGCCAGATCCCTGGAGGTGTTTTTGGCCAGGCTGGCAGAGGCTGTGGGCAGCCTGCTCTAGGGTAGGGTGTCCCTGGGCATGGCAGGGGGGTTGGGACTGGCTGATCCTTGTGGTCCCTTCCAGCCCTGACTGATTCTGTGATTCTAATACAAGATGGATGGGGATTCCTCAGCTGCCTGGCTCTCCTAGCGTGCCTCTTCCCATCAACACAAAGCTCCCATCTCCATTTCCACAGCAGATGATAAATCTCCTAAGCAAATATGAAATGCTCTCAGATCTATGAATGAAAGGTACAGCCAGATAAATCTAGGGGATCTTTGAAATGATGGGTGACAGACCATGACAAAGGGTTTCCTTTTCCAGGCTTTGGGTCTCAGACAGATGGAAACCAGTGGAAATTCTTCTTCTGATTGCTCTGCAAATACCTCTTTCAGGAGACAGGCGCAGAGGACTGCTGGCAACATGTGCTTTTTATTAAAAGATTTAAGGCAGCCATGGCTAACTTGATCAAAACACAGAATCATAAAACATGGAGATATTGAACTCAGATCTCAGCAAGGAACAGAGGAAGCTTTAGCTTTGCGCCACCAGCTCCAGCAGAATCTCTGCTAGTTTGTGCTCTTGCAAGTTTGTGACTTCCAAAATAGAATTTTTAATTCTAAATTACACTAAACAGCAAAGGTTTTAAAAGCTTGTTGTCCTCTGACTAAGCTTTACGAGCTGCTCTCATGGATCTGGCAAGCAGTACCTCAGAGTCTGTGCTTTACAGATGTAGATATCAGCTTTGGCACGTCCTCACCAGTGGAACCCAGACCATGCTTGTGAGAAAAGCCCAGGCACAAAGGGTATGGAGTGCCTGGCCAGCAGCATTCCCAGGCTGGTACAAAGGAAGAACTCTTCTACAGTAAATTCATCAACCATGGAATCATGGAATCCTCTTCTTGGCAACCCTTTCAGGGAAGGAATTGTTCCTCATGTCCAGCCTAAACCTCCCCAGTGCAAGTTGAGGCCATTTCCTCTTGTCCTATTGCCTGTGAGCCTGTGAGAAAAGACAGACCCCTACCTGGCTCCAACCTCCTTCCAGGGAGGTCTCCTCTCATCCTCCCTGTCTGCAGGGTCAGCTACTCTTCACAAGGCTCGTTCTCCAGTTCCTTTGCCCACAGCTGTGATGCTCCAGAAGAGCAGCTGGGCCTCACTGCTTTTGAAACCTCGGTGAGAAAGCAGCACAGCAATGTCTTATTTACGTGTCTTCCCTTTCCTCCAGGTTGTGTGTTTTATTCCTCTGGCTCTAACACTGCCTCTGACAATGCCAGTTCCAGACAACCAAACACCCCAGGTGGCTACAGATCATCCCCATCAAGACTCTGATCAGCACAAATGGTTCCAGGTTATCTCAGATTTCCTAAAATCTGGGCCCATCGCAGGGGTCCAGTTGGTCACTCCCAGACAGCAGCATTGCTTAGTCAGTCCCAGAGTCCTGCAAACACTTCAAAAGTAAGCAGCAAGGTCAGTTCGTGCTCTTTCCTCCCTGCCTTTCAGCTCTCCAGAGGGATGCACCTCTGTGTGTCTGGGTAGCCATATAGGAGTACCCTGCAGATTGCAGCCTTCAGGGCTGCAGCCACAGCGAATTTTGGGCTGTTTGAGGCTGAGCTGGGAGACGATGTGGGATGGGAGAAAATGAGCACTGGGGTTTGGTGGTTTTAATTTAGTTGGAGGAAGGTTTTGGAGGAATCCTGGTGCATCCTGTGTCTGTATGAGGTGTTAAGGATTCGAGTATGCCATATCTTTTCCTGCACGTTTTAAAAGACAACCTTTCTGTATTCTTCTCCAATTCAGCAAGAGCCTATTATGTTACTGCCCTCTTGTTCTTAAAAAAGAAGTAAAGCAAGATAATCTCACTCTGTCACACTCTGAAACTACGGCACCATCTAAACACAAAGAGGAGCTTTTGTACTTCGAGACCGATGGAGCCCTGGAGCAGCCTGCCCAGAGAGGTGGTGAGTCTCCATCTCTGGAGTCATTCAGAGCTCACCTGGATGTGCTCCTGTGCAACCTGCTCTAGGTGAACTGCTCTGATCTCCAGAGGCCCCTTCCAACCCCTTCCATGCTGTGGTTCTGTGAAATGCAGCAAGATAGAAGCCTCTCCTTTCTGCAGGTGACTGGTAGGACTTCCTTAGAGACATTATGTTTAGTGGTGGCCTGGCAGTGCTGAGTTCATGGTTGGACTTGATGCCCTCAAAGGTCCCCTCCAACCAAAATTATTCCATGGTTTTAAGTGCAAGAGGTACATCGAATGAGCACCTACTGCTGCTGGGCACGAACCCAGGTCTGCCTGCCAAATTCTGCTGTGGTTGGGCAAGAAGCACAGCACAGCCCACCTGATGAGCCCCAGATTGCTCTGGTGGCCACAGGATGCTTCTCTCCCCCACCATGCAGTGATGATGTGGAGGGTGGCTGCAGAGAGTCTCTCCTTTCCAGGCTCTCAGTGTACATCTGGGCACAGTCTGGCTTTCACATGACCCAGCTGAACTTCAGCTGCTGATGTCAAAAAGAAAAGGTCTGTGCTTTGTCATTTGCTCTGGAGCACGAGAAGATGTTCTGTTCTCATAGTGCCCTTCCAGTCCTTAAAGGGGGTCTACAGGAAAGCTGAGAATCAGTGCCTTAGAGTGGAAAGTGTCCCGTGGCAGGGCAATTTGAACTAGATTGTCTTTAAGGTCTCTTTAAACCCAAACTGTTCCATGACTCTTTGTCTCTGAAGCAGGCCCAGGCCTGGTGCTGTGAGAGCCAACAGATTCTCCTAGGAGGCAGAGCACAAGATGAGCTTGGTGAAAAAGACAAAGAGCCAGGGGGGTGCAACGGATTATTTGCAATGGATGGAGCAAGAATGGTTCTGTGCAGGGTACCACTCCAACTATCAGCCTTTTTCTACTAACTGGAGTAGAGCAGCCCCTAGTCTAAAATTCTGACAGAAGCATGACTGCAGTCCCTGAATTCAGTGTGGATTTAGTAAGCATCTGGGTTCAGCTCAAAGTGCCTTCCAGCAAAGAAATGTGTTGCTTGGGAATTTTTCTTCACCTTTCTGTTGGCAGCAGGCAAAGCACCTTATCTTCTGTCATAGCATTTGGGTTAAAATGCTCCCAAGTGATGTGTGAGGCTCTGTCACGAGCGCTGATTCCCTTGCTGTCAGGACAGAGACACAGTCCTTGGAGAAAGGCCTCCAAATTGCTCTCTACTAATGATTTACTCAGCATCCTATTTGGTTCATATTTAGGGTGGCAGCCTGCTAGGTCTCATAACACAAAAACCTGAAGGGATGCTGTTACTCTCTGGGGTTCCTTTGGGTTTCACACTGGTGGAGTTTGGGGTGTGATACCATCACTGCTGTTAGAAGCAGCATCAGTGCTGTTAGCTGGTGGACGTTGCAGACCGTCCCTGCAGGATTTAAGTACTGGTTTCCATTTTTCCAGTGACCATAAGTTAATGGACCTCTTATAACTTTTGCTTTGAAAATAGTGGAATCATTAAGTTTGGAAAAGACCTCCATGAGCATCACAGAATCATAGAACAGTTTGGGTTGGAAGTGACTCTTAAACATCATCACATTCCAACCTCCCTGCCATGAGCAGGGACATCTGCTGCTAGACTAGACTGCCCAAGGCCCCGTCCAACCTGACTCTGAACAGGTCCAGGGAGGGGACATCTACAACCTCCTAATGTCTCTCACTGTAAAGAATTTCTTCCTACTCTCCAATCTAAATCTCCTCTTTTCTACCTTCAAGGTATTCCCCCTTATCCTATCAGTACAAGCTCTGGCAAAAAGTCCTTCCCCAGCTCTCCTGTAGCCCCCTTCAGGTACTGTAAGGCTGCTCTAGGTCTCCCCGTAGCCTTCTCTTCTTCCAGGCTGAACAGCCCCAACTCTTGCAGCCTGTCCCCACAGAGGAGGTGCTCCAGCCCTCTGATCTTCTCTGTGGTCTTCTCTGAACCTGCTCCAACAGTTCAATGTCCTCGTTCTGGGGGCACCAGGTACTCCAGGTGGGGTCTCAAGAGAGCAGAGCTGAGGGGCAGAATCACCTCCCTCATCCTGCTGCTCACACTTCTTTTGATGCAGCCCAACGCATGGTTGCCTTCTGGGCCGAAGCTGTTTCATGCTGAATTTTTCATTAACTGCCACCCTCAAGTCCTTCTCCTCAAGGCCACTCTCAACTGTCAATCCAACACCACCAGACCCACTAAACCACGTCCTGAAGCATCACCTCGACAGCACACAGTGTTTTCTGATGCATTGCCATTGGAATTTGCAGCTTGCACCTGTGTTTGAGGCTTACAAGAGTAAGAGTTTTACTTGAAATCCGTTTATAACATTAGGCAAGGACAAAACCACACTGGGTGCAGCAGAGCATAAAGAATACCTGGCCTGAGGAGATGCTTTTCGCTTGTCTCCACTCCTGCCTTTTTCTTTTATTTCACTAATCCGTCAGCAGTGGCCCTCGTGTCAGCTCAGCCACCTGTGACGTATGTACACCGGCCAAACTGCCAGCCTGAATGGGTGACTGGCTGAGGAGAGAGCTGGGTGCTGTCTCTCTGCCTTCCTCCCTGGTCAACAGCTGACCAGGCAGTGGGTGGAACCTGCTATTTAATTTCTCTGCCATGGACCCAGCAGCTCTGCCCCGTCCTCACGTGCCACATCTCACCAAGGCGCTCCTGTAGCGCTGGGAACAAAGCTCTCTGGTGAACACCATGCAAGGGAAGCAACTGCGCAGCCCTGGGTTTGGTGAGAAGCACCAGAAATGGGCAGTTTGACCTAGTTTAAGATACATTTAAAATAAAGAATGTGCTGGTCATCTGTGAAGGCAGGACTGCGCCTCTGGAAGGGAGGGTAATGCCTTCTTTAGCCTGCTCCAAGCTGGGCATGAGGTGGGACTTGGCAACAGGTGGAGAGGGAGAGAGAGACTCTCACACCTCAGTCCAGTATGAGAGAAAACAATGGCGTAAGCATAGTCATAGAATGAAGGACTAACAGACTGGGTTGGGATGGAAGAAGCCTTTAAAATTCATTTGGTCCAACCTCACTGCAGTCGGCATGGACATCTCCAGCTTGAGAAGGTTACTCAAAGCCCCATCAAATCTGATCTTGAGTGTCTCCAGGGATGGGGCCTTCACCACCTCCCTGGACAACCTGTTCCAGTGTTTCACCACCCTCATAGTAAAGAGCCTCTTCCTAATGTCCAGCTTAAATGTGCCCTTCTCTAGTTTTAAACTATAGTCCATTATACTGTTGCTACAAGCCTCTGCAAATAGTGCCATTCATGCCCACACTAAACACTAATACCTCCTCATTCAACCTCTGAAATCAGGGAGAAGGATCTCTGTTAGTGGTGGGAACATAGATTAGGATTCATCACAGAATTTTAGCCCAGAAAACGACATGGGTAATAGTTACCACAAACCACCCACAGACAGCTGTTGTGGTCATAACAGACCAATCAATAATTCATTTAATATTCCTTGTGCAATTAATCATGGCCAATTAAGGTGGCTTTGATGTGGCACAAAGATGCAGTTCCTGGGCTCCCCGACGTCATTTGGTGATGAATGTGATACTGGTTCAAGTTACAGCTGCAGACACTCTTGGAAACCATTGGAGCACCAACACCAAAGAGGGATGGGATAATGGCTGGAAAGCTTTCAAAGCTTTGACTTCTGGGAGGCTCATATGCGTGTTGGCTTTGTCCTACACCCTCACCTCAGCCTCCTTAGGACATTTCTGTTTTCAGGGCAGAACCTTGCCTGCACCCAAGGAAGACCCACTGCCTGTTTGCTGGTGGTAACAGCTTCCATGAGAAGTTTATGAATTCAGCTTGACTAAACCACCCAAATCATAGAGTACATTGGGTTGGAAGGGACTTTTAAAGCTCATCTAGCCCAACCCCCTTCGATAAGACTGAACCCCATTTCCAATGAGATCAAGTTAAAAACAGATGGGAGAAGCAGCATTACCTATATCCAGGAAATGATTAAATGCAGGCAAAAGCTAGAGAAGTTGCAAAGCTGTTCTTAACTGAAAGGCAAGAAGTTTGTTTTGGGGGTATTCTGTTTGTCTCTTTTAGTGGTTTTCTTTTTTCTCTCATTAACCAAAGAAATTCTTGTTTGCAGCTGCTAAACTGGTCAGATGAAAAGGTTCAGAGACATCTTTCAGAACTGACACACCTGTGGAAGGTATTCTGGGACAAAGAGGCTAAAAACCAAATTCGGGATGCTCCATGAGGTATTAGCAATGTTGCTATCAGGAGAACAAGGAATGCTCTTAAGAAAACAAAACAAAGCACAGTACTTGCTCCCTACTCATGTCCCAGAACGTGGGGCTCTATAAGACAGCCATGTAACTTCTGCAGAGCATTCTCTGGCTGTCTCCAAGCTATACTAAGAGTTCCCCAGGCCCCTAACTCAGTGGTATGGAAGAGCAGCATGCAAGGATGCCTGCTTCACCTTAAACGCAGTGCAGCCCTTGCTACCTTCTGCCTGGCTTCTGCTCAAAGCCCTTGGGAGAAATGGGCAAGGCAGGAGCTATGGGGCTAGCAGAGCTTCCGCCAGGCTGGGCTTCACTTCAAGGAAAATCATGCAACCTTTAGGGCTATTCACAAGAGCAAGCAAGAAAACAGGGCCTGGCCTCAAGATTTCAAGATCATTCCTTATTTTTTTCATTTAGAAAAAAAAGAAAGCAAGCAAACAATCCATAGAAGGTCCAGGCAGCCTAGCTGGAGCAGAAAGCACTTTGCCTTGGGCATCAATCTCATTAAGGATTTGTTCACACCTCTTTCTTATGCTTCCAGTCAAATGGAAGATTTGTTTGATTTAGCTGCTTTGCAAACAGCCCTTATAAACTTCTGCCATTCTCTCACCTCCCTTTCAAGTCCTATCTTTTTGTCCTTGGATGCTCTAAATTATTAACATATTTTACAGTGTGCTCAAGATAAAAGAGATCTTTCAACTTTCATTCTCTCACCCCTCGGTTGAGCCAGTCATGTTGTTTCTTACTGGATACCTTTGATCAACCTGCTTGTCGGATGTTAAACCACAGGACATCCCCAGTGACAAAAGAATCAGGAGGAAGCCTTTCAGCCATCCTTTGCCATCAGAATTTTCTGCTGAGCTAGGGCAGCGCTTTGAAGTCACCTAGGTTTAGGGCCAGGCTCAGAGAGGTCATCCTTAGAAAAGCCTAATTTTAAATGGAGTGCATGTTTGCTCTAAACAGGTTCTGAACCAGGCAGTGCAATACATTTGGTTACAAATACCTTGCTACAGGAAGTTGCTACCAGGAGTAAAAAATCAGTATGTTCAAATTTGGGGCCCTCCCTACAAGAAGGATAGTGAGGTGCTGGAGTGGGTCCAGAGAAAAGCAACAAAGCTGGTGAAGGGTCTGGAGAACAGGGCTGGGGAGGAGCAGCTGAGGGAACTGGGGGTGTTTACCCTGGAGAAAAGGAGGCTGAGTGGAGACCTCATTGCTCTCCACAGCTCCCTGAAAGGAAGTTGAAGTAAGGTGGAGGTTGGGCTCTTCTCCTTACCATCAGGTGATAGAATGAGAGGAAATGGTCTGAAATTGTGCCAGGGGAGATTTAGGTTGGATATTAGGAACAATTTCTTTTCCTGCAAGAGTGGTCAGGCACTGGCACAGGCTGCCCAGGGAGGTGGTGGAGTCCCCATCCCTGGAGGACACCTGGGGACATGGTTTAAAGGCTGTGGTGGTGTTGGGTGAATGGTTGGATTCAATGACCTTAGAGGTCTTTTCCAACCCAAACAATTCTATGATTTACTGTCTTGCCTGCCTCTAAGATTGGTCTCACTACAAACAAGGTCTTCTGTACCTTACTAACCACCTTTAAACTATTTTCCAGCCTGCCCTTACCGTGAAATGTGATACAGTAGTATAGAGGAAGTGGTTCCTTCCTCCGCAGGTAGCACACTGGCTTTCTCAGGATTCTCCAGAGAATATTGTTCAGAAGAACGACACAAGCTGGTGCACAGAAAGGCCAGCAGACAGGAGACAAAGCACCTCCAGCTCCCGGTTAGCACCTCTGTTCCTGTCACAGATCTGCATTACAGACAGCGTCGTCTTTGCTACGCTTCCCTGCCTATTTACAAAGGCCTTTGAAGCTGTGTAACAACATTGTCAGATAGCTGCCTGCAAAGGAAAGGAAAAGAAAGGATGGTGTTTCCCACTGCCCCGTTTATATGCCCTTCCACACAGCTGCAGACAGGGTTGTTTCCCTTCTTAATTCTGTGCAGAGCTCATCAGCACAGCATCCAGGTTCTTCAGGCACGACGCTTTCCCAGAGGCTGCGCAACATAAATACAGAATCCCAACGTGAGGAACCTCTGGAGATCATCCAGTCCAACCCCCCTCCTAGAGCAGGGCACCCACAGCAGCTTGTCCACTATCACAATGTGTAGGTGGCTTTGGAAGCTCTCCAGAGAAGGAGTCTCCGCATCTGGGCGGCCTGCTCCAGGGCTTCAGTACACATCAAAGAATTTTCTCCTGTTCCTGTGGGACCTCCTGGGTTCCAGTTTGTGCCCGTTGCCCTCTGTCTTGTTGCTGTGCTGTGAGGAGCCTGGCCCCATGCTCTTGCCCCACACCCTTTAGCTCTTGCTGAGTACTGTTACATTTAACACCTACAGGAGGTGGCAGTGAGGCCACACAGTCTCTACACTTAACACTTCCGCGGGCTGGCAGCATCCAAGTGCACTTCTGCCAGTGCTCCTTGAGCTGCTGGTGGTACAGACTGGAAGCTACCCAAACAATCAGAGCCTGTACCCCAAAACAACAGCCATTTCCACAGAGCCACCCAAGGCAGCATTCCAGACAGCCTTTTGCAGGAGATTCTCCCCTCACCTTCTCAGGTATGACTACACAGCACCTCTAGAACAGCCGAGAAGCTTTCACACGGTGTGATAAGCAGGAGTGTACCTTTTGGGAGCTGACACGCAGGGAGCTTCTGGAGGAAGCCCAGGAGCAGCCAGGCGGGGACACGGGGCCATCTAGAGGAGAAGCTGCAGCAGCAGAAAGCGCAGCTTCTCCTCTAGGTCAGGCTCACACCTGCGTAGGTGTTTTTGAACAAAGCAAGCCAACAGTTGTCTCTGTTAAGGTAACCACCTTGGCCTATGCCCTGCTCATACTGAGCCACGCTCTGCTTGTAAGATGCTACACAAAGCAGAGGTGGCAGATAGGAGCTCATAAAGAAACCTGACATTAAAACAGATAGAGTTTGGTGTCCCTTTACCCTGCTTACAGGACAGTCTGGAGCTGGAGTTTCATCAGAAATTGTGTAAGGTAGTTGGAGGCAATTTTCCACATGTGATCAATAGGATTAAAGCGATCTCGTCTGCTTCATTCAGTTAGATGTTGTTTGTGTTGCTGGCTGTGAAGCACACCATCAAAGCTGGGGTACAGTGACCCTCCATCTCTGCAGGTGTCTGTCTTATCTTACAGACAACGTGAAAAAAGACCCCCACAAAAAAGAGATGAGACAACAAAAAGAAGAAGAGGGTTAGGGTTAGTCACTTCCAGCCAGGAACTTCCTTTGATTTGGTCTCATTTATTTAATTTTCTTTTAAATTTCTTGAGTCTTTAAAGAAAAATATTTTACCATGAATTCATGGTCAATTCATCATCAAAAGCTGATGCCGCAGACACGGCAACATCTCTGGTGGGTCAACACTTTCTCTGGTGAGCTTCTGAGGGCACTGTGACTAATTTCTGTCACAAATGATGCTGCCAGCCAACCCCCTGCTGCTGTAGTGGCACAAGGCAGGGAGCACTTGGGGAACCCCTTTCCCAAGCAGAGGGGCTACTCCTCCAAAGCAAACCTCGTTAAGCTCATTAAGAGTAATGCTTGGAGCACTCAACGTCTGGGGGATCCTCAGCCACGGTAGCACACAGGGATTCCCATTAATGCTTTCCCCTTCTCTCCTTGCAGGTCCAGCAGAAGGACCAGAGAAGGATGGGGCTGAAGCCCCCTACCCTGGCAACCCTTGGAGTGCTGCTGGCCCTGGCTCTGCTGGCCCTCGTGCACCTGCCCCCACCGCTGGACCACTGCCCCCACCCACTGCCAGCATCATCCCCCACCCAGGTCCCCAGAGGCAGGCAGCCTCACCCCTGTCCAGGGCACAAGTCCACAGTGAAAGTCTCCCTGTACCCTCAACTCACCTGTGGTGGGCCCAGCCCCCCAGCCAGGGTCAGAAGTGGCAGAAGAGGGTGGCAGGGAATACTCCCCTGTGGCTCTCAGACGATGACCTCCAGAAGAGCTGCTGTTGGCTGGTGGGTGAGTGATCTTCAAAATCCATGTCCCAGCCCATGTGCAAGTCCTACGGGTGGGACTGCAGGCCGTGGAGGATGTTGAGAGGATCATCTTGCCAGACAACCCAGAGGTGGACCGCCAGGATGGGCTCATCAAGCATTCTACAGACCTCAATGAGGTGCTGGTATTCCACCTGGACAGGGCTCTGGAGCTGAACCACAGCCTGCCTGCTGTGGCCACCTCCTACCCTACAGCTACACCAATGGCTCCCTGCGACCTGCCTGACCTGGAGGATGCCAGCAACAACCAGAGCTGCTGCCTTCTGGAGTGGCTGCGATACCAGCAGATGCTGCAGTCCCATGGAGCAGTGCCTTGGGCTGGGCATGCCCCCTGCTCTGGCATCGCTCGTGAAGCACTCTGGCTTTCTCCTCCAGGTGGGGCTGGCATGATGATGACCACCCATTCCTCTGGCTGGGAGGAGGGGAGGGAGGAGGGAACAGAGGAGTGGGCTATTACAATGTGTGTATTCTTACTTCTCTCTCTTATTTTTGGCAAAACCTTACCATTATTCTATTACAACCTTAGACTGGCAAAGGCAGGATAGTCCTGGCTGGGCTTGGGTCAGTCTTCTGGTGGCTTCTGTCTAGTCATCACCTGTGGATCTCCCTGGCCTCACTTGAGACCTGCTCCACCCCTCTCAGTAGCTCCAAGAGCCTCTCTGCACCCTGAGCCCTGTCTCTCATGTTGGTATCAGCAACCCCAAGTGAGCGAGTCAGAGGCCTTCCTGCTGCAACTGGAAATATCTTCCTTCTGTAAAATGTTTGTGTATATAAAGGAGTTTTTTTGCTGCAATGTTGCAGACAGGCCTCCAGAGATGTAGGCATTGAGCCAGCTACCCTACCTGGTCGTGCTACTGTGCAGCCATGGGAAGGGTTGTCAGCAGCCAGCAAAGTCCCATCTGTCCCAGGGCCATTGCAGAGGATGTGCTGGCTGCTGAGGAAGCTTCAAGAACGCTGAGGTGCTGTGGCATGAACTCACATTTGCTACTGTTGCTCAAAACCATCCTGCCTGAGGTGGTTCTGGGTGTTACCTGCCCCCCCCCCCTCCCCCCCCAGGATTCACCCAGACTAGACTCAGCAGGCTGGAAGTTAAAGAACGAAGCTTTATATTCACAGCTCAGCACAGTTTACAAGCACATTGTGCTGGTTTGAGGCTAATTGGAATATTTTAATGAGAAAAATTAGATTATAGGCTGTGAAAAGAAAACAGTGGTGATGCCCACTTCACTCATAGGTTTGCTGAGGTGTATGAAAGCAAGGACACAAACAGATCAGACAGTCTGGGTCTGTCTGAGTCTGCTGGTGTCCGTGTCTCTCGATGGCTTCTGCTTGGATCTATGTAACTGAACTCATCATTCTGCTTCTGACCCTCCTGCCAATCCTTCCAACTCACCTTGCAAGTAAGGCAGATTCTGAGATAAGAGTGAGGGGAAGGGGGGGGTGAAAAGAAGGTGGAAGGTGGTTGGGAGCCCCTCCTGGGCACTCTGATTTCTGGGAGGGGTGTTGAGCTTCTGTATCACTTTTAATCTGTGTATTTAGAATCACAGAATCAGCCAGGGCTGGAAAGGACCACAAGGAGCAGTCAGTTCCAACCCCCCCTGCCGTGCCCAGGGACACCCTACCCTAGAGCAGGCTGCCCACAGCCTCTGCCAGCCTGGCCAAAAACACCTCCAGGGATCTGGCCACAAACACCTCCCTGCAGGGGCAACCCATTCCAGCCTCTCACCACTCTCATGCTCAACAACTTTCTCCTCACATCCATTCCTCCCAGTCCTGTCACTACCTGATAGCCTAAAAAGTCCCTCCCCAACTTTTTTGTAGGCCCCTGCAGATCCTGGAAGGCCACAAAAAGGTCACCTCAGAGCCTCCTCTTCTCCAAACTGAACAGCTGTAAATATTTGTAACATGTTGTAAATCTCTGCTTGTGTATTGTGCTGAACTGTGAATAGAAAGCTTCAGTCCTTCGCTCAGACCAGACTCAGCCAGCTGGAAGTCAATTCACTGTGTGCGTGGGGAGAGTAACTCCCAAACCATCACACACACATATACAATACATTACAAATATTTACAACTATGTACAGTTATAGACAAGTTAAAATACAGGCATACAAGAGCCCTCCCAGCAGACAGAGTGCCCAGGAAGGACTTCCAACCACTCTCTACTTTCTTTTCAGCCTCTCCCTTATCTCGGAATCTGTCTTACATGCAAGGTAATCCAGTGCCAAGTGGCATCCCTCAGGGGTCAGTGATGTTGAACATGACAGGCTGAGACAGTTGGGGCTTTTCAGCCTAGAGAAGAGAAGGCTTCAAGAAGACCTTATAGTAGCCTTCCAGTACCTGTTCTAGTGGGAGGTGTCCCTGCCTATGGCATAGGAGGGTTGGAACTGGATGATCTTTGAGGTCTCTTCCAACCTAAACCATTCTATGATTCTATGAAATGCCCATAGTGTTTGAAATGCCTTCACAAAAAAAAGGGAGACTTAAAGCTATTTAAACTTGTAGCTATAGGTGTGAGGAGTTAAATAGAGAGAAGTCTTATACAAGTAACAACAAGCTGTATTCATATATAGCAAAAAAAAAAAAATTAAAAGTAACAAGCCTCTGTTCTAAAAAGGTTATTAGAAAATCAAAACCCCTGGTGCAGTGGGGCTGGCATGTCCCTAGCAAGTTGGCAGATGCACAACAGAACCCTTTGTCACTAGGGCTCCAGGGTGGAGGGTTGCTACGGGCTCTACACACACATCTTTAACTTAGTTACAAAACAGAACAGAATTTTAGCCACTCTGAAATGAGTGTCAGTGAGAGCTGAGTTTCATTCCATTTGCCTTGTCAGGGATTCTCAGATGTTTCCTCCATGCTAATTCAATGCTTCTCAAAATGCTTCACAGATTCATTCCTGGCATCTTCACAGTCTTACAAAAGAGCAGTAAGAAGCAGGTGAACAAAGAGGTGCTCAGGCTAAGTAAGGAGGCCCAGCCAGCACCCACAGATGATGTTAGAATGACCACCAAACATATTCCTGCCTAACTGCAGGGCCACCAGGCCCCCCAGCCTTTATCACCTTCCCATTCACCACCCAGGGCACACCACAGGGACTCACCAGTGATGGCAGGAGAAGGATCCCTTTGCCCAGATGGACACAGCTTAGGGTTTCTGCCTTTCCTGGGCAGATTAAAAAGGGGCAGGGATGGCAAAGTGACCACACCTGGGGTGGGAGGAGACTCCAACAGAACTCAGGTGCTCTGGGTTTGGGGCATAAAAGGGGGTGGAAAAAGGTGGTGTGGGAGGGGGACAGATATGATGGGAAAGGGGAGGTGGTGCTGGGAAGGTGGAGAGGAAGGGAAGAAGATAGTAAAGCTGTCTTGGACAGGGGTACTCTGTGCTTGGTTAAGAGCTGGCTGAGTGGCTGGGTACAGATTGGTGGTGAGTGGTGCCACATTCAGTCAGCACCTGTCACTACTGCTGTCCCCAGTTCTGTTTAATAACTTTATTGGTGATCTGGATGAGGGGAGTGGATCTGCCATCAGTAAGTCTACAGATGCCACCAAACTGGGAACAAGTGTGCATTTGTTAGAGGGTGGGAGGCTCTGCGGAGGGAGCTGGAAAGGCTACACAGATGGGCACAGTCCAGTGCCAGGAGTTTGAACAAGTCCAAGTGCCAGGTTCAGCACTTTGGCCACAGCAACCCCAGGCAGCACTACAGGCTGGGGACAGAGTGGCTGAGAGCAGCCAGGCAGAGAAGGTGCTGGGTGGCAGCTGAACAGGAGCCAGCAGTGTGCCCAGGTGTTCAAGAAGGCCAAAGGCATCCTGGCCTGGATCAGGAACAGTGTGGCCAGAAGGACCAGGGAGGTTATTCTGCCCCTGTACTCTGCACTGGTTGGCCTACACCTTGAGTACTGTGTCCAGTTCTGAGCCTCTCAATTTAAGAAAGATGTTGAGGTGCTGGAAAGTGCCCAGAGAAGGGCAACAAAGCTGGGGAGGGGCCTGGAGTACAACCCTGTGAGGAGAGGCTGAGGGAGCTGGGGGTGTGCAGCCTGCAGAAGACGAGGCTCAGGGCAGACCTCATTTCTGTCTACAGCTACTTGGAGGTTGTGGCTAGGTGGGGTTGGGCTCTTCACCCAGGGAAGCTTGCAAAAGTACTTCCCTTGGCTTCTCTGAGGAATGCTTCTCTTTGTTTCCTGCTGCTGGGAGATGCTAACAGGTGCTGTATTCCATCTGCACAGGCACAGGATGGTGAGGCTGGGCCCAGCCCCTGGGAACAGCACCAGTAGATTAGAGAAGGAGCCTTCCTCACAGCTCACTCTGCTTTTGGAGCAGGACAAAGGTACAGGCCATTGCTCTGTGGTTTGGTAGCAATTGGTAGCCACAGCTGGTGCTGAGATAAAATAATGCTTTCTTTCTACAGCCACATCTTCCAGATGGAGGAGCAAACCATTTTCTTGCACGTGTTACACAGGGTTGGTTCCTCAGCTACTCAACACACTCAGGTGAAGTGCGTGGCCAGTGTCACGTTGTGGGGAGATCCTGTGGCTGCCTAAGAGTCTTGGCACTCTTACTAGAAGTATTGCACGGAATTAACTCTCGTCCTTCTCTTCTACCAGTGCCTCGAAGAGGACTTGGAGTGAGACAGGTTGGGAGAGCTGAAGCCGCCCACCGGTTTGATTTGTCAGAGCAACAGGCTCGAGCGATTGGTGGTTGCCA
>VWZI01019313.1:3399-27102 GCA_013396835.1 Psilopogon haemacephalus
AGGTAGTGATAGGACTAGGAGGAATGGAGCAAAGCTGGAGGTGGAGAGATTCAGACTAGATGTGAGGAGGAAGTTCTTCAGCATGAGAGTGGTAAGAGCCTGGGATGGGTTGCCCTGGGTGGTGGTTGGGGCCACATCCCTGGAGGTGTTTAAGGCAAGGCTGGCTGAGGCTGTGTCCAGCCTGATCTAGGGCAGGGTGTCCCTGGGCATGGCAGGGAGGTTGGAACTAGATGATCCTTGTGGTTCCTTCCAACCCTGACTGATTCTATGTATTTTGCTGCTGTTTTTTGGGAAAAAAACAAAAAAACAAAAAAAACAACCCTGCCAACAATCACCCAAACAAAAATAGAAACAAAACCAAAACTCAAACAAGACAACAAACCAACCCCAAACCAACAAACAAGAACTCCAAACCAAACAGAATCAAACCACTTCAAATCCTGAATGTAAGTACAGTAGATGGAAGAAGATATGAGATGCTGTTTCAGATACCCAAGAACACTGCCCTAACTTTGAAAACCTCACAGCCAGATCTTCAACGTAGTCTTCAGTCAAAAGGATCTATGCCAGACTTTTCACCTCCAGTTTGCCAGAGGTCTGTCCAGCCTGAGGTCTGGGGCAGCTTGATGTGTGTACATGCTACATGTCAATGTGGCAGGGCAGGGCTTCTGCTACTGCTGTGTTCAAGCACTGACAGAGAGCAACTTGAGCAGTATTGCTAGTTTGAACTTTAACCTGTAACATTTATTGCACCCCTTGACAGCAGTTTGCATCAAAACTGAAATGAGGTAGAGTCAAAGCATTTCTGATATTGAAATGCCACATTAGGAAGAAACACTAGCAACACCCATTTACATCTGTGGAGAACAGAGTTGAATCCTGGCTTCATGCATCACTTTTATGACTGATAGGTCCTGTCTCTGTCACTTCACTGGATATCATCTAGTCAAACTTCCCCTGCCAAAGCAGGTTCACCTAAAGCAGATTGTACAGGATGGTGTCCAAGTAGCCTTTGAATGACTCCATTTCTGGGCAGCATGTCCCAGTGCTCCATCACCCTCAACATAAAGAAGTTCCTTCTAATGTTTAGATAGAACTTCCCAGTTTGTGTCCATTACCTCTTGTCCTGTCTCTGAGTACCACCAAAAAGAGACTGGTCCTGACATCCATCCTTTAATTATTTATAAGCATTGATAAGATTGAGGGAGGCCTCAGCCTTCTGTTCTCCAGGCTAGAAAGTTGCTTAGCCTTTCTTTATAAGACAGATGTTCTAGCCCCCTAGCCATCTTTGTAGCCCTTTGCTCTACCCTCTTGAAATGGGAAGCCCAGACCTGGACACAGTAAGATGAGGCCTCACTAGGACAGAGTAGATAGGAAGAAGAACTTCCCTCACAGGATCACAATATCAGAGGATTACAGGATCACAAGATTTAGGGGTTGGAAGTGGCCTCTGGAGATCTTTGAGTCCAACCTCCCTGCCTGAGCAAAACACAGGAACACATCTGGATGAGTTGTGAAAGCTTTCAGAGGAGGATACTACACAACCCCTCTGGGGAGCGTGTTCCAGTGCTCTGTGACCCTTACAGTAAAGAAGTTCTTCCTCATGTTGAGGTGGAACTCCCTGTGCCATAGTTTACATCCATTGCCCCTTGTCCTAGCCCAGTGCTCAAGCAAAAAGAGGCTGACCTTTCTTTCTTGACCCCCAGCTCTCATATATTTGTGCACACTGATTATATCCCCTCTCAGTCTTCTCCTCCATAGACTAAACAGTGCCAGGGCTCTCAGACTTTTCTCATCAGGCAGTGCTCCAGTCCCTTAATTATCATCCTTGTAGCTCTCCATTGGACTCTCTCGAGTGTCTGCTCCACAAGTTTGCTGATGACACCAAACAGGGAGGCTTGGCTGATCTAGCTGAAGGCTGTGTGGCCATCCAGCAAGACCTGGATGGATTGGAGAGTTGGGCACAGAGGAACCAAATGAGGTTCAACATGGACAAGTGCAGAGTCCTGCATTTGGGGAGGAATAATAAACTGCACCAGTACAGGCTGGGAGGTGATCTGCTGGAGAGCAGCCCTGTGGAGAGGGACCTGGGAGTGCTGGTGGATAACAAGTTCTCCATGGGACAGCAATGTGCCCTGGTGGCCAAGAAGGCCAATGGGAACCTGGGGTGTATTAAGATCCAGCAGGTCAAGGGATGTTCTCCTCCCCCTCTACTCTGCCCTGGTGAGATTCCATCTTGAATACTGCATTCAGTTTNCTTAGTCTAGGGAAGAGAAGACTGAGAGGGGATTTAATCAATCTTTATAAACATCTGAGGACTGGTCAGGAGGGAGGGACAGGCTCTTCTCACTTGCTCCCTGAGACAGGACAAGTAGTGTAAATTGCAGCACAGGAGGTTCCACCTCAACACAAGGGGGAACTTCTTGACTGTAAGGGTCACAGAGCACTGGAACAGGCTCCCTAGGGTGGTTGTGAAGTCTTCTTCTCTGGAGACTTTCAAGACCTGTCTGGATGTGTTCATCTGTGACCTGAGCTACATTGTATGGTCCTGCTCTGGTAGGGGGGTTGGATTCAATGATCTCCTTGGGTCTCTTCTAATCCCTGACATCCTGTGATCCTGTGAGTAGATTCCTGTCCCTCTTGAACTCAGGAGCCCAGAACTAGATGCAATATTCCAGATGGGCATTTCACTAGGGCAGAGTAGAGGGGGAGGAGAACCTGGACACACTCTTCTTAATGCACTGCAGCACACCATTGGCCTTCTTGGCCACAAGGGCACATTGCTGGCTCATAGTCATCTTCTTGTTCACCAGGATTCCAGATCTTTTTCTATGGAGCTGCTTTCCATCAGGATAGCCCCTAACCTGTACTGATGCATGTGGTTATTTCTTCATAGGTGCAGTATCCTATACTTGCCCTCGTTCAACTTCCTAAAGTGTTGATTTGAGTGATGGTAGAGTGGCCCTTTAGAAGGGCTTTGATAGGCTAGATCAATGGGCAGCATTAATGGGATGAGTTTCAACAAGGCCAAATGCCAGGTCCTGCACTGGCAGGGGGTTGTATTAGACAGGGAGCTGAATATGAGCCAGCAGTGTGCCCAGGTGGCCAAGAAGGCCAATGGCATCCTGGTTTGTATAAAATGTGCTGTGGCCAGCAGGAGCAGGGAGGTGATTGTCCCCTTGTACTTCGCTTTGGTGAAGCCACACCTTGAGTATTGTGTTCAGTTTCGGGCACCACAACACAAGATAGATGCGGAGGTGCTGGAGCAGGTCCAGGGGAGGGCAAGGAAGCTGGGGAAGTGCCTGGAGAATAAATCTTACAAGGAGTGACGGAGGGAGCTGGGAATGGTTAGTTTGAGGAAGAGGAGGCTGAGGGGAGACCTCATTGCTGTCTACAGCTACCTGAAGGGGCATTGTGGAGAGGCTACTGCTGTTTTCTTCTCACAGGTAATTGGAGACAGAACCAGGGGGAATGGCCTCAAGCTGAGGTTGGGTAGGTTTAGATTTGACATCAAGAAAAAGTTTTTCACAGAGTGAGTGGTCAGGCACTGGAATGAGCTGCCCAGGGAGGTGGTGGACTCACTGACCCTGGATGCATTTAAGGGTCATTCGGATGTGGTACTTAGGGATATGATTTCAGGTGAATCTTGTAGAGTAGGGTTATAGGTTGGACTTGGTGATCCTGTGGGTCTTTTCCAACCTGGATGTTTGTGCAGTTAGTCTCTGCCCAACTTTCCAGCCTGTCTAGGTCACTCTGGACAACAGCATAACCTTCTGGTGTCTCAGCCACCCCTCCCAGTTTTGTGTCATCAGCAAGCTTCCTGAGGGCACACTCTATCCCTTCATCCAGGGGGCTGGTGAATATACGAAACAAGACTGCATCCAGTACGGACCCCTACGGGACACCACTTCCTGTGACTCTCCAGCTGTGCCACTGACCACAACCCTCAGCCAGTTTTCAATCCACTCCACTGTCCACTCATCTAACCCACACTTCCTAAGCTTACCTATGAGGTATTGAAGGCCTTGCTGAAGTCAAGGTAGACAACATCCACTGCCCACCCTCCACCTATCCATCCAGTCATGCCCTTGTAGAAGGCTATCAGGTAAGTCAGGCATGACTCCTCCTTGGTGAATGACACTGATTACTTCTGATAACCTTCTTTTCTGTCACATGATTTGAGATGATGCCCAGAACAAGCTGTTCCATCGTCTTTCTGGGGATAGAGGTCAGGCTCATTGGCCTGTAGTTTCCTGGGTCTTCCTTCTCACCCTTTTTGGAGAACAGCTCAAAGGTTTCTAGGTAATTGAGAAGAAACAAAGAAAGTGCAAAGAAATAAGGTTGTGAACTCCATGGTTTCAGCTGCAAGTGATGTCCTTTTGACCTTTGGTCATGTTTTGGAAAGGAGGAATATGTTTCCAGTGTGTAATTATCTTTCTCTCTCCACTTCCAGAGAAAAGAAGAGCCACTAGGAGAAATCATAGATGGAAAAAGGAGATTTTTTCATGCTTCCCAAAGCCCAGTCCTGCAAGGTCATTGGTGCATAGTGGTTTTGGAAGTTAAGATCTATTGAAAGCCCATATATTATTAGGACTCTTCTGTAATTAGGAATGTCCAATAAATACAGCAAAGGACATGAGTAGTCTTCAATTTCTTTTTGATCTTTTATTGCACTGAATATTTCCCAGAGAAGAGCTAAGTGAAAGGCCCAGCAAAGCAGTTTCCTATGGACAGAGCAGAAAGGATTAGATTTAACATAAGAGGAAAACAGTCAACAGTAAGAAGCTTTTCAGAAATAAAAGAGTACCAGAGGAGGCACACATAGATTAAAAAGCATTCAAATTAACTCATCATGTGTCTAGTGCTCTGGCCAAAGTGTTGTGTAAAACAAGAAAGCTTATTATGGCAGCTGTGAAGACACAGACAGTACCACACCGACACACATCAGACATGTCAGTGCACCAATTTGCTCCTCACTGTCTGCTCTCAGATACACTGCAATCTACTTCATTGTCACTCCCTGACATATTAAGCATTTCCTTACATTTTCCTTGCCACTTGAATTTGCATGGCAGGAGATATTTCAAAGTGTCTGCTGGAACACATCATAGTCTCTTGTAAACAGAGAATTGCCAGGGTTGGAAGGGACTTCAAGGATCATCTAGTTCCAACCCCCCTGCAATGGGCAGGGACAACTCCCACTAGATCAGGTTGCCCAGAGCCACATTCAGCCTGGCCTTAAAAACATCCAGCAATGGGACTTCCACCACCTCTCTGGGCCACCCATTCCAGTGGCTCACCACCCTTATGGTGAAGAACTTCTTCCTAATGTCTAATCTAAATTTCACCTCTTCCAGCTTTGATCCATTCTCCCCAGTCCTGTCACTACACGACACCATGAAAAGTGCCTCACCAGCTTTCTTGTAGGCTCCCTTTGGATACTGGAGGGCCACAGTATGGTCTCCTCAGAGTCTTCTCCTCTCCAGACTGAACTCTCTCAGCCTGTCCTCACAGCAGAGGTGCTCCAGCCCTCTGGTCATCCTCATGGCCCTTCTCTAATGCTGCAGCTTGCTGTAATTTCAGCTGCTGGCTTTGCATGGCAATATTCTAGAGCTGTAAATCGGTGTCATTGTAGCACAGATGCCTGCCCCTCAGCCCAGACTGTTTTACATCCACTGAACAGGTTTTCTATTTTTTTTTTTTTTCCTCCCAGACATGGAACTTTGCTTCTCATCAGCTACATTATACCTTTAGGGCAGAGTTATCTTTTAGTTTGGGCAGGTCAAGCACAGTCTTCCCAGAGCCTGTGAGCATTGAGCTTTATGAGCCCATGCTTCCTCTGCAGTCTACTACGTTTGTAAAGATCTTCCAGATCAACCATTATTTTTCTCAGACAGCACGAGCAGTAAGCTGTAGGCAAAGTTAAAACAGGCAGACAAGTTGCCCTGAGTCACTAGCTCAAACAGAAAAATCAGAAAGTGAGACAGCTGGGGATAAAAGGCAGATTTCCTTATCTGTAAACAAAGCCTGTGGAAGCAGTTAAAAAAAAAAATATTTGCCTAAGTCAAATTTGCAACACTAGAAACAAAGCCTCACCACGCAAAGGGAAGAGTGGAGGTAAAAGAAGAGGGTTAAACACATCCTGCTGATCTCTTCACTTTTCTTTTTCATCCTTTATTAGGATGTAGCAGCATCTCAATTTAAGTCTTGTGAGCCATTTGACTTCCAGGTCAGAAACACAATGGATGAATCACAGCACCGTTTAGCCTTTATGGGTTTTTGTGGTTTTGTTTTTTTTTTTCAGGCTTACTTTCAAGCCCCACCAGGAGCTGCTGAGGGAGCTGGGGTTGTTCAGCCTGGAAGAGGAGGCTCAAAGGAGACCACATTGCTCTCTACAACTCCCTGAAAGGAGATTATGGCCAGGCAGGGGTTGGTCTCTTCACACAGGCACCCAGTGACAGAACAAGAGGACACAGTCTCAAACTGCACCAGGGCAGGTTTAGGCTGGAATTTAGGAAGAAATTCTACACAGAAAGAGTGATTGGCATTGGAATGGGCTGCCCAGGGAGGTGGTGGGGAGTCCTCATTCCTGGAGGTGTTTAAGAGATGGCTGGATGAGGCACTTAGTGCCATGGGTTAATTAATTAGAAGGGCTAAGTGATAGGTTGGATTCGATGATCCTAGAGGTATTTTCCAACCTGGTTAATTCCGTGATTCTGTGGTGTCACAGGATCACAGGATGTCAGGGGTTAGAAGGGACCCAAAGACCTCCCTGAGTCCAACCCACCCTGCCAGAGCAGGACCATACAATGTAGCTCAGGTCACAGGTGAACACATCCAGACAGGTCTTGAAAGTCTCCAGAGAAGAAGACTCCACAACCACCATGGGGAGCCTGTTCCAGTGCTCTGTGACCCTTACAGTCAAGAAGTTCCCCCTTGTGTTGAGGTGGAAATCTCTGTGCTGCAGTTTACATCCATTGCTCCTCGTCCTATCACAGGGAGCAAGTGAGAAAAGGCTGTCTCCACTGCCTGACCCCCAGCCCTCAGATATTTATAAACATTGATTAAATCCCCTCTCAGTCTTCTCTTCTCCAGACTAGAAAGCCTCAGGTCCCTCAGCTTCTCCTCATCAGGCAGTGCTCCAGTCCCCTAATCATCCTCATAGCCCTCAGCTAGACCCTCTCCAGCAGATCCCTGTCCCTCTTAAACTGGGGAGCCCAAACCTGAAAGCATTATTCAACATGAGGTCTCACCAGGGCAGAGCAGAGGGGGTGGAGAACCTCCCTTGATCTGGATACACTCTTCTTAGTACACCCCAGTTTCCCATTGGCCTTCTTGGCCACAAGGGCACATTGCTGTCCCATGGATAATTTGTTATCCACTAGTAATAATGTGCTGTCATAAGAATGCAGTCTGCTGTAGTCACTCCAACATGCTCCTGGTTGTTCTTTCAGCTAAATAACAGTGTGCTGCACCTTATTTCTTTAGAAGAGTGTGGAGGTAAAGAGTTCTGAGATGCTCTCTAATTCACCATTGCACACAGAATATCACTGCTACCCTTTCTGTTACATGTGCTAGACAGATAAAGGTTTAGTACTGGGAAATATGAAGATGGACTCTCTTCTTCAGCCCCATGGTATATGAATTCTGTTCTTCTATGTGTGAACCAGAAGCGCTGAGATGCACTCACCCTAGTACAGCCTTATATGACTTTTTTTGGCTCTGTTTGTGTGTTTGCAGATCAAACATGTGACTGCATGAGAAATGTAGGATCTGTTATGCATAACATGAGAGGAAGCCATGCAACTGCACAGATATCCCACTCAGATCAGGGCTGTACCTGTCCCCAGGTGTCTGAACACTGCAAAGCTGTGTGTTTGTAAGGGCCTTGGATGAAGAAACACTGTTTCTTCAATTCCAGGCTGGCAGATTGAGGCATTCATCCTTGTCAAGACTGGGATGGCTGTGGGCATGAGTGTAGACTCAACGTGGCCAATTTTCATGCTTAAAAATAACTCCATAGCTGTTAAGCTTTTGTAGGAAGACTTCTGAAATAAGAGTTGGAAAACCTCCAGTGCCCTTTCTGTAAGTTTGTGCCCAAGTGTACCTCCTCCATGCTGGATTGCAGCTGTATGGGCAAAAGTTTTGGCCTGGAGTACATAAGAAGTTCATCAGATGTGGAGTTTGTGGCACTGAATACGAGGCCTCTCATCTCTGAGATGCCCTTGCTGTTCTCTACCCAGGCTTACATAAAGCTTCTGGTGTAACCTCCCCCCAACCAGCTGCTCATGGTGTGGATGGGTACATGCTCACTGTGTAAAAGAGTTGGCTGAGTGGCTGGGCCCAAAGAGTTGTGGTGAATGGATTAAATTCAGTTGGTGGCCAGTGACAAGTGGTGTTCTCCAGGCCTGAGTACTGAGACTAATTGTCTTTAACATCTTTATCTATGATCCCTATGATAAGTCAGTTGGCAAAAGACACTAAGTTGGGCAGGAGTGTTGAGGGTAGGAAGGCTATGCAGAGGGATCTGGCAAGGGTGGACTGATGGACCAAGGCCAACTGTATGAATTTCAACATGATCAAGTGCCAGGTCCTGCACTTGAGCCACAACAATCCCATGCAACACTAAAGGCCTGGAGAAGAGTGGATGGAAAGCTGCCTAGCAGAAAAGACCTGAGATTATTGGTCAACAGGTAGCTGAATATGGGCCAGCAGCCTGTCTAGATGGCTGAGATGCTCAACAGCATCCAGGCTTGTATTGTACAGACTGTGGGCAGAAGTACCAGAAAGTGTTTGTTCTCCTGTACTGGTACTGTATCAGAGTCCAGTCTCAACAAGTCAGTGTCTCAAACACTGTGTGAGGCAAGAGTTTTGCAGTTAGGACAAGTATATACTTTGCAGTTAAGGCAAAGTAAGGAATAAAATAGGTCAGCTCAGGATGGCTTGGAATGCACTGGAGAACGGATGGCCTTACCCTCTTGTCAAGTTTGCCTATGTTCCTCCAAGCTAAAAAAAAATTGTGCACGCTGTACAAAGGCTAATAAAAACCAGAATCTCTGCAGCCTCTGACTCAGTTTGTCAAAAGGGTTAGTGCTGCCCTTCACCATGCACATATGGATAGGCAAATTTGCCTCCCATGCAAATTTGGGGGTACATCACAAAGCCATAAAGGAACACCTCTCTTGGCAAGGATTAAAAAGGATTTCACAGAATCACAGAATCACAGAAGGTTAGGGGCTGGAAGGGACCCCAAAAAACTATCTAGTCCAACCCTCCTGCCAGAGCAGGATCACCTGTACCAGACCACATTGGAATGCATCCAGGCAGGTCTTGAATATCTCCAGAGAGGGAGACTCCACAACCCCTCTGGGCCAGTGTTCTGTCACCCCATAGGGAAAATATTTTTCCTCATGTTTACGTGGAACTTTCTATGCCTCAGCTTCCACCCATTGTCCCTTGTCCTGTCATTGGGCACCACCAAGAAGATCCTCTTGCAACTCACCCTTTACATATTTGTACATTGAGGTCACCTCTTAGTCTCCTCCTCTCCAAGTTAAAGAGCCCCAGCTCCCTCAGTCTCTCCTCATAAGGAAGATGTTACACTCCCTTCATCATTTCATGGCTCTGTGATGGACTCTTTCAAGAAATTCCCTGAGGTCGTTCTTGAACTGAGGGATGCAGAAGTGAACAAAATACTCCAGATGCAGAACTGAACAAAATACACCAGATGCAGTCTCTGCAGGGCAGAGTAAGGGGGCAGGAGAACCTCTCTCAACCTACTAACCACAGCCCTTCTAATACACCCCAGAATGGCATTGACCTTCTTGTCCACCAGAGCACATTCCTGGGTCATGGTCATCCTTCCATCCTCTTCTCCCCTTCCCTGCTCTCCAACAGGTCAGTCACCAACCTATACTGATCCCTGGGGTTGTTCTTTCCCAGGTGCAAGAGTCTACACTTGTCCTTGTAGAACTTCACTCAATTTCTCCCTCCCAACTCTCCAGCCTAAGTCTCATGAATGGCAGCACAACCCTCCAGTGTGTCAGCTACTGCACCCAGCTTTGTGTCATCAGCAACCTTGCTGACAGGTCATTGATCAATATATTGAATAGTATTGGTCCCAGTACTGACCCCTGAGGGACTCCACTAACTATAAGCTTCCAACTAGACTCTGTCCCGGGCACCACAACTCTCTGACTTCTTCCCTTTAATCCACCTCACCACCTGATCATCCAGGCCACAGTGCCTCAGTTTAGCTGCAAGGATGCTGTGGGAGATGGTGTCAAATTCTTTACTGACATCAAAATAAACCACATCCTCTACCATCATCTACCCACCTGGGTATGCTCTCATAAAAGGCTATCAGGTTGGTCAAACATGACTTCCCCCTGGTAAAACAATGCTCGCTCCTCCTAATGACCTTCTTGTCCTTGATATGCCTAAGGACAGCACCAAGGATAAGTTGCTCCATCACTCTTCCAGGGATGGAGGTGAGGCTGACAGGTCTATAGTTACCTTGGTCGTCCTTCTCACCCTTTTTGAAGAGTGGAGTGATCTTTGCCTTCCTCCAGTCTCCAGGCACTTCTCCTGTCAGCCATGACTTACCAAAGAGGATAGAGAGCTGTCTAGCAATGACCTCTGACAGCTCCCTCAGCACCCATGGGTGTATGCCATCAGGACCCAAGGAGTTATGGATGTCCAAATTACTTAACTGTTCCCTAACCCAGACCTCATCAACCAAGGAAAACTCCTCCTTTGTCCTGACTTCTTCTGGGGCTTTGGGTGTCAGGGGCTCCTGAGGACTGTATCCAGCAGTACAGATGGAGACAAAGAAGGTGTTTAATAACTCTGCCTTCTTTGTGTCCTCTGTCACCAAGGCACCCACCTTGTTCAGGAGAAGGCCTACATTACTTCCAGTATTACCTTTTCCTGCAATGTATTCGAAGAAGCCTTTTATGTTGTCCTTGACCTCCTTTGCAAGATTGAATTCTAAGGAGGCCTTAGCTTTCCTAGTTGCCCCACTACATCCTCTGACAACAGTCTCATACTCCTCCCAAGTGCCCAGAGCTGTAGAGTTTCTGCTTTCATTTGAGTTTGCTCAGCAGTTCCCTACTGAACCATGTATGTCTCCTGGCTCCCTTTATCAATTTCCTACTTGTGGAATGCCCTGATCTTGAACTTGAAATAAGTGGTCTTTGAATATTAGCCAACTGTCATGGGCCCCATTGCGCTCCAGTACCCTGTCCCATGAGATGTCCCCTGGCAATTTGAACACACTGGCAGGCGTGTGCTCACCACTGCAGACCCACAGAACATGTAACACAATGTTTAACCACACTGTCAAACACTACAGCAAAGTGGCATGATCTGTGGATAATAAACTGGAGTTGGTTGAAGATGGCTTGAAAGTGCTGGCAGGAAGGATTGGAGGGGAGCGTGACTGAAAGAACCTGATACAGGCTGGACTGGTGAGCAAATCCCAGGGGAAAACAGAACCAGAGAGGAACTGGCAATTTCTCAGAGTCCCAGACTGGGCAGCCCAAGGCATCTGCTAAGGGACAGAAGCATGTTTGATCTTGTAGGAAGAAGGGACATGGCCTAGCCAAGTGCTGGCTCATGGAGTCACCACAAACCCAGAAAAAAGAAATGGCCACTGTAGGCAAGGTTTTGACTTTAATGAGCAGTGGGGATGCCTTAAGTTCCCTTAAATTGAGTTATTTTTTATTCTGCAAGAAGAAAATGTTTCTTCTGTTGCTATCAATCTACTTCTTGCCCTTCCTCAAATTGCACAAAGGTCCCACTGTCCTTGCTGGATTTCCCCGCCACAGATTTGCTGAGGTACTCTAACTCATTACGTGGTGTTGCTCTATTTGAGACTCATTCCCAGCCCTTCCCTTGTGGCTGACCTTAGTGTTCTTACAGCTGAGGCCAGGCAGATCAAGCCTGGGGAGCCACCTCACCTCACTATTAGGGTTTAGCTGGGCAAGCTGACCCATCAGAACAAGGCGAGAAAAGGGACATGGCTCCATCTTCCTACAGTGGTTTGAAACTTCAGCCCACATCTAAAGCTCTGACTTTTGTGTAGTTTTTGACACTCAGGTATCAAATGGAGTTTGTTTTTTTTTTTTCTTTAAAGTTCCTTGGCTGATCGGGAAGGAGAATCCAAGCCAGGAGAGGCCACACATTACATATATCCTATCTATATCTCCAAGTAAGGAAGACCTGGAGAACATTGCAGTGACCAGGATTCTCTCTCTTCAGCAGGTGAATTAAGGAGAATCTGTAAAATAAGCTCCAAGTCAAAAGGCACTTGTCAGGCCTTCAGACTAAAATTAACTCTTTCAGGAGGAGATGGTTTCAAAGCTGAAGGTTTTGTGTATATGCTAAGATAAGGCAACAATTGCCATCAAACATTCCATGAAATATTAGGTAAAACTACAATATACCAAGATCACATTCAGCCCACCTAACACTTAAGCGTGAAGCCATTTCCCTCTCCCAAACGTTACAGGGGATTGGAAGTGGCCTCTGGAAATCATCCAGTTCAACTTCCCCCTCTAAAGCAGGGGCACCCACAGCAGCTTGCCCAGCATCATCATGGCCAGCTGGAGTTGGAAGCAATCCAGACAAGGAGACTCCACAACCTCTCTGTGCAGCCTGCTCTGGCACCCTCAGAGCAAAGAAGTTTCTCCTCCTGGTCAGATGGAACCTCCTGGGTTTCAGTTTGTGCCCACTGCCCATTGACCTGTCTCTGGGAACCACTACCAAGTGTCTGGCCCCATTCTCTTGACCTCTGCCCTTTAGCTACTGATGAGCTATTGAAGACAGATCCCTTCCAATACTGTGAATACCCCCTCTCAGGCTGCACTTCTCCAGGCTACACAGGTGTCTCAGCCTTTGCTTGCCACTCAACTCTAACGAACGACCTTTCTTTATTTGGATCATTGGCTTATCTTGTTATTAGCCAACTCATGCTTATCTGCAGAAAGCAAAATCCTTGTCAGAATCCATGCTCCTGGGCTTCAAAGTTTCGCTAGGAACTTTGTTCATGTGACTTCTTTGTGGAAAATTAACTCAGGGCAATCGTTGCCACATATTTGAGGTTCTATTTCCCATTTTCCTTCACCTTGGGCAGCTCTAGGGTCCAACAGCAGGTCATGTACCAGAGGAGGCCTTTTCCAGGATTGGTTCTCTTCCATGATAGCCTTCCACCCTGTGCAACATTACATCCAAAGGCTTGGCATCTCTTGGTGCCTTCATGAACGCAATGAACACTCATTTCATACTATTCAAAGTGGCTGCTGCGTGGCCTTAGGCTATTTCAGACACTTGGAAAGTCACCCCCCAAAGCACTTCATTTTCACAACTGAAAGCCTCTATCTCAACAGCATGTCTTGCGTGCCCCACTAGGTTCAGCTGGGGACAGAAATGCAATTTCATTTTCTTCCTCACCTTAAAGTACAATAACTGGGCAAATCATAGAATGGTCCAGGCTGGAAGGGAGCTCTAGAGGTCATCTTGTTCATGCCCCTGCAGTCAGCAGCGACATCCCCACTAGACCAGGTCACCCAGGGCCCTGTCAACCCTCACCTTGAATATCTCCAGACATGGAGCATCAACCACCTCCCTGGACAACCTGTTCCAGTGCTCTACCACCCTGATAGTAAAGAGTTTGTTCCTAACATCCAATCTAAATCTGTTCTTGTCAAGCTTGAACCCATTGCTCCTGGTCCTGTTACTGCAGGCCCTTGTAAACAGCTTCTCTCCATCCTTCCTGTAGGCCCCTTTCAAATACTGGCAGGCTGCTACAAGGTCTTCCCAGAGCCTCCTCCTCTCCAGGCTGAACACCCCCAGCTCCCTCAGTCTGTCCTCATAGCAGAGCTGCTCCAACCCTCTCTGATCAATTTCATGGCCTCCTCTGGACCCGCTCCCTCAGGTCCATGTCTTTCCCATAATGAGGGCCCCAGAACTCCAGGTGAGGTCTCACCAGAGCAGAGCAAAGTGGCAGAATCCCCTCTCTGAATCTGCTGGCCACACTTCTTTAGATGCAGCTCAGGATATGATTTGCCTGCTGGGCTGCAAGTTCACACTGTCTGCTCACGTACAGCTTCTCATCCACCAGCACCCCCAAGTCCCTTTCCACAGGGCTGCTCTCTAGCAACTCATCCCCAGCCTGTACTGATAGTGAGGATTGTTCTGTCACTGGTGCAGGACCCTGCACTTGCAGAACTTCATGAGGTTCACCTGGGCCCACCTCTCCAGCCTGTCCAGGTCCCTCTGGATGACCTCCCATTCCTCTAGTGTCTTGACACCTCCACACAGTTTAGTGTCATCTGGACACTTGCAGATGGTGCACTTGATCCCAGCGTCTATGTCACTGATAAAAAATACTAAATAGCACAGGTCCCAGCATGGACCCCTGAGGGACACCACTTGTCACTGCTCTCCATCTGAAATTCGATCCATTGAGCACCACCCTCTGTATGAGACCATCCAGCCAATTCATTATCCACTGAACAATCCACCCACCAAATCCACATCTCTGCAATTTGGTGAGCAGGATGTTGTGGGGGACTGTGTCAAAGGCCTTGCACAAGTCCAGATAGATCACATCCATAGGGTGTCCTTATCTAGTGACTTAACCACTTTATCATAGAAAGCCACTAGGTTATTCAGGCAGGACCTGCCCCTAGCAAAGCCATACTGACTGTCATGAATCACCTCTCTGTCCTCCATGTGCCTCAGCATGGCATCCAGGAGGATCTGTTCCATGATCTTCCCAGGGACAGAGGTTAGATTGATTGTTCCCAGGGTCCTCCATTCTACCCTTTTTCAAAGATGGGTATGTTTCCTTTCTTCCAGTCCCCAGATACTTTGCCTGACAGCCAGGACCAGGAGTTTTCAAATATCATGGAGAGTGGTTTGTCAACTGCACCAGCGAGCTCATTCAGGACTCTGTGGACTTGTATATCTTGGAGTTCCCCAGCTGATCATACACTTGGTCTTCCCTTACAGTGGGAGGGACTCTGTCACCCTAGTCTCCATGTTGTAGGCCAACTACATGAGAGCCATGAGGAAAGGGGTTGCCAGTGAAGACAGAGGCAAAAAAGTTGTTGAAAGCCTCTGCCTTCTCCCCATCCACTGACACTAGCTCCCTGCTTTTGCTCCTCAGGAAGGAGGATGCTTTGTTTAACCTTCCTTTTCTGGTTGATGTACCTGTAAAAGCCTTTCTTGTTTTTCTTAGCATTTCTTGCCAAGTTCAGTTTCAGCTGTGCCTTGGCCTTCCTGACCTTATCCCTACACACCTGAGCAATATCTCTATACTCTTCCCAGGGCACCAGTCCCTTTTCCAATTTCCTGTGTAGGCCCATCTTGCCCTTTAGTTTGACCTGCAGCTCAGGGCTCTTGGTCTCTTGCCCTCCTTGCCTGACTTCTTACATGTGGAGACTGAGATATTTTGTGGTCTATAAAGAACATCCTTAAAGATCTGCCAGCTTTGCTCTGCTTCCTTGTCCCTGAAGGCTGCTTCCCATGGGGTCCCATCAATTAACTCCTTGAAAAGCTGTAAGTTTGCTTTCTTAAAATTTAGAGTCCTAACTGTGGTTCTCACTGGCTTAATCTGCCTTAGCACAGTGAACTGCACTAGGGCATGGTTGCTGCAGCCCAGGCTGCTTTCCACTTTGACAGCCCTGATGGTTTCACCTGTGTTTGTGACCAACAGTTCTCACAACGCTTCCCCTGGTGCAGGGCTGTTGATTTCTTGTCTTAGGAAGTTATTGTCTAGGCACTCTGGGAGCCTCTTGGGTTGCCTGCAGCCAGCCATGCTACTCTTCCAGCAAATGTCAGGGTGGTTAAAATCCCCTAGAAGGATGAGAGCCTTTGATTGTGCTGCCTCCTCACGCTGGAGCAAGAAGGCTTCATCAATAGTCTCTGCTTGATCTCGTGGCCTATAGTAGACTCCTATTACAAGGTTCTCCTTGTTGTCCTGGTCCCCATAAGCTTTCAGCCTCCAGACAGCAGCAGAGAAAGTCGAGAAGCACTGCAGAGAGTTCATCAGGGTTCTTCAGCTTTGGTGTGACATTAGCAGCAATGAGCTGCTAATCGGCTTCTTTCATAACCAGGATCCTCTTTCTGCTGGCAGTTTCTTCAGTGGCAGAGGGTTAAAGATGATGTTTCTAGAACAACAAATGATACCCCTGATGTACAGCCACAGCTATTCCAACACCAAAATTATCTTGCCTCAATGGTGATTGCATTGGCTAAGACAGTGCGAAGTACATCAACAAAAGGACATTTGGCATTCTTAAGACAAAGGTCATCCAGTTGTTTGCTGTCTTCCAGATGGAAAATGGTAACCAGATCAAGTAATCTGTTTAGCTTGTTCCTTGGATAAAGACAGAAACTTCTGCAACCTCATTTTGAACACAGATACACAAGTAGAACATACAAACATATTATGAAGAAAAGACAAACTCAGCAGACAGCAGCCACCTGCAATTGTCCTCCTAAGCAGTACAGCAATTCTAGATGAGCTTCACCTAGGTGGTACAAGAAAAACTTGTGCTGGTCTAACCAAAACAATGAGGAAGTCCATCACTGTGGTGAGATGTGAGTTAGCCATGGGCACTGCTGTGAGTTTGAAGACTCCTTTGTCTGCAGATATGGATGAAATGCTTTTCCTAAAAATTCCCCAGTTGCAGAAACTTGCCAGCAGACAACACTTGAGATAGAGCTCAAAGAGACTTCACAACCAGAGAAGAAATTTCAAGCATGGAACATTTCTGAACTGGCTCATCTGAACTGTGTAATCTTTCCTCTGAGGTTCTTGTGCTGATGTAGCCAGACATGTAGACACATTATGCTGGTGTGCTTCACTAACATTTTTAGAATGTTTAGACTTTGATGGACCTTGTTCATGCTGATGTGACTGAGATTTTGTCTCCTGGCAGACAAAATGAGGTACCAATTAGACAGACAATGGTATGTGTTTATTTGCAACTTACCCTGTTACACACTTCATAGGCATACGGTGGTTCTCTGTCAGCCATCTCTATCGTTGTCATGCCAAAGGACCAAATGCCTACCTTGGGCCTGTATGGCTCTGCCTTCACCATTTCTGGTGCCACCCACTGGGAAGTTCCACAACATGTGTCATTTTATTCCGCTCAGGGGTGATCTGAGCACAAAGGCCAAAATCAGCTGAGAAGAAAAACATGTCTTGTTAAAGCCAGATAGAATGATGACACCAAGCAAAATAAACACCCACTACACCTTGGTCTGAGAGCATCTGGTTGAATCTATCTGGAGAAGCAGCCAGGCACCGGTTAACCGGTACTGTAGCCATGGGAATGCTGAACTGGCCACATTACTACATCCTAAAGTTCCATGCAGCAGCCTTCATTCACTTGAAGCTTTATATTGTAAATCTTTCTGGAAGGAACTTGCCCAAACCAATACCTACCCAGCTTCACAGACCCATCCATTCCAAGTAGGATATTACAACTTTTGATGTCTCTGTGAATGATTCCATTGGAATGAAGCAAACCCAAGCCTTGCAGAGACTGAAGGATAAAAAACAAACACAAAGGTAAAAATTAATGACCTGACTTTGTCACAGAAAAAAGCAAAGAGCTCTAAAAGATTTAATTGCTAGACGAATTGTGAGCAATGCTAGCATATTGTGCTTGCTGCTCCAACACTAGGAGAGTAGTAACACTCTGAACAAAGGCCTACAAACTTTTGTTAAGAGAAATGTCCCTTGCTACAGACTGTCCTGTGAAAGCACAGGCAGAATGGCTTTTGCTGTACTGCATGTGCTACCTCCATCTGTAAGAAAACTGTTTTGCCAAATGAGAAAAGTCCCCTCTGTTCAGGTGGGGGGGTTTGACAGAGATTTTGTGGTTAGGCTCTACAGCAGGTTTGAAAGAGCCTGTTAGTCATTTGTCAGAAGCTAACACTTTTTTCACGTGGAAGACTGTCCAGGTCCTTCCATGCCAAAGACTCTTTCTCTTTGCAGTTTTGTTAAATTCCTTTTATAGGCAAGGAATAGCAGTTCAGGCACACTCCAAGGAAAGACTGAAAGTGGCAAAGTTGAGAAGAGCAAAACTAGGAAAACAAAGAGACAGTACAATAAAAATATAAAAGAGGATAACAGAGTTGAAGAAGTGTAGTGTTACTGGCAGACAGTTAACAGAAAATGCCCTTTCCTCTCCATATTGTAAAAGCAGCAGGGAAACAAAAGCCTCTGAAGAAGACATCACTCAGATTCTTGTGACCAATGGAGAAGGACCATCCTGTCCAAACAATGGGAAGCAAACACAACATCCCTTACCTCCCTACAGACAGCTGCTATCTATCCTTTTTCCATATACATCGCCATAAGAGCACCAGGGAGCCTCCAGCCAGGTATTCCAGAACTAGCCACAGCTCACTACCACACAGCTGAAAAGAAAACAGTGGCAGAGCAGATCAGTAATTAGAGGGTCAGTTTTCTGCCAGTGAGTATCTTCAGCTTGCAACATGCAGAAGAACAGATTCACCTGATAAGAACAGAACCACTAACCTGTCTAGATGGTTGACAATGCTTGGGTTCTTATGTTCCTGTGCAATGAGGATTTCGTTCATTAGAACCTTTTCAGACTCTTTCCTGATGTTCATATGCTTAATAGCTACCTGAAATTATATGGAAAGCCATTTACTTCAGTGGTCTGTTGAACCAGAATGAACACACTGTGAGTGTTGCTGAAGTGTTGGAGCCAAGCCACGTTGAACTGCCTGCTCCTTAGACTCAGGAGCTCAGTCCATTACATGGCAACACCCCTGTCTCTCTGCTACTTTGGGATCTGGTTACAGGACACAAGGCCATGGACATTTGACCTCGTACAATCTTCAATCTTTCCATCTTCACAGCCATGTTTTTAAGCTCCTTCATCCAAGTTCTATCTGATGAGAGATATGTCTCTCTGAATCACACCAACTACAGTGCTGACCAAAGCTGTGACTTACTAGTTTCCTGTGTTCAGATTCCAGGACCATAACAGGGAGAGGCTCATACTCATCTTCCCAGTTTTCACCACCTTCAGCCTCATCTGCTTCAAATGTATCCTCATATTTTCTGTCTTCATAGCCTTGTTCTTCATCTTCTTAATCTTTGAACTCTTTATCAGAACCTAGCTAGCAGATATTCTAATCCTGGAGGTGAGCTCTGTGGATAGACAGGAGCAGAAGGGACAGTCACCATTTTGGCACTCGGGAGGTCTGTTAACACACACACACACAACTTCAGTTTGATTAGACATCAGAAACCAACCCAGGCATGCCTGTAGTTCTACAGGCCTCAGTTCTAAGTCACATTTGACACATATATCATGGTAGGGCTCTAGCCTCAGGAAACATTCAAGGGCTGTCTGATCAGAAACATGCTGGTTTGACTTACATCAAATACAGTGCTGACCAAAGCTGGGACTTACTGATTTTGTATGTTTGGGTTGGTGCACTATCTCAGGTTGAGATTCAAGGTCATATCCCTTATCATCAGTGTATTCATCCTCTTCATCAGAAACAGTTGGAGCTAGTGGGTGTTCTGATGCTGTTTCTGTTGTCTGTGGAGAGACAGGAGCATGAGTAACAGTCACTGTGCTGTTTAATTAATTCCTTTTGGTGTTTTCCATTCTGGCTGAAAACAACTAAATCATTCCCACCCTTACTCTCATTTCACAAAACGCAGTGCTTGAATAGTCACATCTGGCAACTGGGTAACTGCTTGGCATTGTTTCCACAGAAAGAATAAAAATGCAGAGCCTCCTCCTTTGTCTGGCTGGGAATTTACTTGGGGAGGCAAAAGCTTTTTGATCCTTTACTCTTTTACTCGTGACATAATCATGTTTCCCCGATTTTCACTGTGCAGTGGCTCTTTTTTCAACACCATCTTCCTCTGTGCCAAACCATGACTTAACACAGGATTCAGGCTGATCTTTAGTCAGGCTCCAGCCCACAGGAAAGATGGACACTGCATTTTCACACCTGTGTTTTTTCACACAGAAGAGTGTGTGGTTGCCCTTGTCCACTGTACTGGGCACACTGTCATAGAGTTACACACACACACAGAGTATTGTAGCTTGGGTGAGATTCAGTTCCATCACCAAACTTTGAAAGAGAAATGGAAAAAGAGGCTGGCCAAAGCAGGGAATGACATGTCAAACATTGCAAATACAAGCTCACAGCAGGCTTCACTATTCTTAAACACTTTGAAAGTAGTAAAATATGGCTTTCAGACTCATGGAAGGATGAGCTGCTCTGAATCCATGGATGATTTTATCTGCAAGGGAAAAATAGCAAGATGCTGTCATAAAACTGCCTGGTGTGAGGAACCCGACAGAACAAGCACATCCAAAGAGCAGGTATCTTTCTTTCACAACATCTCTCCAATATCAGCAGTTATTTCACAAAGCACACATGATAACAGGCCAATGTTACATTAGCTTATTCTTTTCCACTGTCTCTTGTTATTTTTCCTTTGCTGCTAATAACACATTTTTTTTTCCTGTTTCTTGTTTTTAGGTTTCTTTTCCTCTAACTTAGTTTACATACTTTGATTCCCTTTAGTTGCTACAAAAGTTTCCCAATTTAAGCTTCCCCAAATTCTCCCTTAGTCATAGCAACTCTGTTCTGAAACAGTATAGTAACAGCTCTTGAGATCAGGAGCACATACCAACCGTTTGGAATTTGGCATTTCCTCATTTAGCAACTATTAAGTGTAAAGTTAGACAGTAAAATCTTTTCATTATGCAATTTAGACAAAATATGCTTCCCCTCCAAAGAAGAGCAAAGTGAGGAAACTTTGAAGATAACAGCACAGTTTTCAGATGGACCTCTGACAAGCTCTCTCCTTTGCACTTTGAAATTTGTACTGGCTGAACCAGCAAAATTATAAGACTCCGCTGCCACAGTCTGTGACATCTAGGGAGAAGCTTGCTGGTTCAGTGACAATGGTTGTCCACAGCTTGTTGGACAGAGACATACTGTTAGGAGGCAAAGCTCCAAACTGGAGCCTTACCAAACCAATGGTATCTTAATGGTATTCTTTAAGAACCAACTTGATTACTGAGGAATACCAAAAGAACATGTCCATATAGGAGCCAGATTTGATGTTCCATCTAGTAAGAACCTCTACTTATTTGCTAACAGCTCTGTCATGAAACAGGGTTTGTTCAGCAAAAAATTGCAAGCACTGCCCAAGTAGAAAAGAAAGCAAAGCCCAGCACAGAGCCACACTGCCATTTTTTGCAGTGCCACACACCAATGTCCCAGGTTGTACACACACAAAGAAAAAGGGTCTGAATCAGGAGGATCCTGTTGAGAAGAGCAGGCATTGGAGACTGCTCTGAACACTGAGGCTTCAGGCCCTACTACTGGTACTCTGGTAACAAGCCTTTGACACCATAACAGCAGCCGTGCTAGGTTTGCTTGCCACATCATGCAGAGCCTCCCCATCTCCTCTGCACCTAATTCACAAACATCCTAGAATATTCTCCTCTGCCACAAAGGATTGTCACAAAGCCTTATACTCCATAACCTCTTGCTCAAAGGATCCAGGAGTAACTCAGACAATGCAGGAAACAGCTGTGCCTGTACCCCCATCAGAACACTGTGAGGGGAAAAGATGCACAGAAGCAACAGCCAGCATGACCTTTGGCCACTAATGCTTCTGAACTGAAAATGGCAATGCTTTTTTTTTTGGCGGGGGGTGGGGTGTTTGGTAGCACGACAGGGGTGACATTGGTGCCCCCTCTAAGAAGATTCTAGAAGCTCCCCTAGCAGCAAGTGGAATTCAGATCTGGGCAAGGCTGAGCCAATGAGCACTGCTGGAAGTGTCTCTGTGATATTTTAGGGAGGGTAAGTCCTTCTGGGTGCTGGGCAAGTTCTTAGAGGAGAAACATGAAAGGAACAACTAGGAGGACGTGGAAGCCCATGGTGAGACAGCAGGCTGACCCCCGGCAGCCCATGAAGATTAAAAACAGAAGCAGATGTCCACCTGTAGCCCATGCTGAAGACTGTGCCCCTGCAACCCGTGGAGGTCTGCAGTGGAGCAGATATCCACCTGCAGCTCATGGAGTACCCCATGTCAGAAGAGGGGGGCAGTGACTGGGAAAGGCCACGACTCCAAGGGATGCTCATGCTCAAGCAGTCTGTGAGTATGCCTCACAAAATGGATCCACACTGTAAAAGGCTGTTTCTGAGCATCTACGCTCCATGGAAGGGAGACAGTTTGCCAGACTTGTGAGGAACTACAGCCCCATGAGATGGACACCTTTGGAGAAGTTAATGGAGGGTTTTCTCCTATGGGAGGGAGCCCACAGTGGAACAGGGAAGAGTGTGAGAAGTCAGCCTTCTGAGGAGAACGGTGAAGCAGAGATGTGTGATGAACTGAGCACAACCCCCATTCCCCATCCTCCTGCACAGCACAAGGAAAAGTAGGAGCAGAGCTGACCCCGGGGAAGAAGTGAGGGGTGAGAAGAAGATGCTTTTAAGCCCTAGTCCTCCAGCATTTGTTTTAAAAAGAAGCCACCAAAAAAAAAAGTAATATTTTCCCTGGCATTTAGGGGACAACAGGAGAGATCTCATTCATTTCACGAGTGTTCCACAAAGTGGAATTCTGAGAAGTGGCTTCTTGGCACTTGGAATGCTGAACATTGCTCTGAGTGAGGCCTGGCACTCCTTGTTCACAGTGAGATGCTGACTTATCTCCCCCCGACACACACAAAGCTCTTCTCTTTCTGGTTGTTGTCTGTTTCTTTGGCATCATGGCACTGGAGAACACCTAGAACAGCTGCAGTCAAGCTGGAGGTGTGTGGTAGCCAGGCTCTGGAATGCCAGCTGGAAGCCTGACACTGCATGTTCAGTGCTTCCTGGCACGAGGACATTTTGCTGCCAGGGTTGTGCCTGCAGCTCTGCTGCTGTCTCAGCGTTGCCCTGAGAGTGTTGCAGCCCAGCGCTGGTGACCTGGGGAGGCTCAGGCATGCTAGCGCCTGGCTGAATGCCTCCACCTCTGCACTCAGTAGTTTTTGGAATTATTTGGGGCAGGCAGGAATCACCTATTGGTAGGAGCCGATAGAACCTGGGGACATGGCTGGCTCTGCTCAGTCACTGAGCCTGCTGAATATTTCTTCCATACTGGCACATGGGAGATGGGAGCAACCCCAGGTGAGGACAAGGCAAGAGCAGCCTGAATCATAGAATCATACAAGGGTTTAGGTTGGAAGGGACCTCAAAGGTCATCCAGTTCCAACCCCTGCCATAGGCAGGGACACCTCCCACTAGAACAGGTCACTAAAGGCCTCATCCAACCTGGCCTTGAACACCTCCAGGGAGGAAGCAGCCACAACCTCCCTGGGCAACCTGTTCTAGGATCTCACCACCCTCACTGTGAAGAACTTCTTCCTAATATCCCATTTAAATCTCCCCCCTGCCAGTTTAAACCTATTAGCCATCATCCTGTCATTACAAGACCTTGTGAACAGTCCCTTCCCAGCCCTCCTGTAGGCCTCTTTCAGATACTGGAAGGTTACTAGAATCATAGAATCAGTCAGGGTTGGAAGGGACCACAAGGATCATCTAGTTCCAACCCACCTGTCATGAGCAGGGACACCCTACCCTAAATCAGGCTGGCCACAGTCTCATCTACCCTGGCCTTAAACACCTCCA
>VWZI01019314.1:11042-24061 GCA_013396835.1 Psilopogon haemacephalus
TTCCTTTTTTTCGTGTTTGGAGGTTGGTTTTTTTTTTTTGGTGTGCAATAATTTCCAGGCTGTTGGGAGGAAAGACTTTCTTATGGCTTTTACGTGTCTCGAGGGTTGGCTTGGTTGGTTGTTGTTTTGGGTTTGTTGGTTTGGTTGTTTGTTTTTGGGGTTTNCTCTCTGTTGGTGCCCCCTACCACGGCTGAGCAGTGTGAACAAGGACTTAACCACAGCATGTGTGTTTTCTACTGTTTGTAATTCAGTACTTTCGTTAATCTTGCTGCTTATGTGCCAATTTAGTGGAAAAAAAAACAACAAAAAGCCAAAANNNAAAAAAAGATCTTTGCTCCCTTCCTCCCCATTCTCTCTGCCCTGTGATATTATCCAAGAATGTATCAATAAAGGATTTTGGTTAACTTTTTTTTCATTTGCTCCAACAAATATTTATTTATTCTCCCCCCAGTTGTTTCCTCTTCCTCTTCCTCACACCTTGGGGCTTCAGTTCATGAGGTGTGTCCCAGTTTGGGCCATGAGTTTACTGGTGCTGGAGGACAGAAACGACCCTTAATGACCCTTAATGGCAGAAATTACTCTTTTGGGTACCCAAAAACCCAAAGCTGAGGTGAGCCAGTGAATTAGTTTGGGCAATTAGTGAGGCAAACAACCTCTCTCCAAACCGGTTAAATTTGGGTGCTAATTCGGTTGGGAAGATCTTCACAAGGATGCTTATAGGCAAATTAGCAATTGAGGAGAATCAGAGAACTGGAGAAGCTTTTGCCCCAAAATGGTTTTGCCCCATTTATAAAGAGGCAGCCTGGAGCCCTGGGGCAAGTCTGTACTACTCACAGTGGTGAAGCAGAATGCAGAGCTGGTCCCTGGTGCCTTTGAGGCAGTGTTGGAGCTGCTCAGCATCTTGAGAGCCCTTGAGAGGCTTCCAGATCTTCCCAGGCTCTAGCAGGGTGCTGGGAAAGAGGCAGACAAGCTCTGACCTGCTCCTGGATCCTCTTGGCAGGGAGCAGGGTGTGTGTAGCACTGCTCAGCACAGCCTGAGGCACTCAATGCATTCCCTGGAAAACTTGAGGCACTTCAGTTTGCAGGCAGTTCAAGCCCCATCAGGGCTAAGCTGCTCTGAAAAATGCCTTTGGAGGGGTTGTTGGATAATTACAGGGCGGGGACAGGAGGGGGAAGTAACTTTTTAAGCACTGGGATCTTTAACAAAGCCTAAAGTTAAAAGTCAGGCAGAGGAGGCCCTTCTGTGTTCCATGGTCTCCAAAGCTGTCCTCAACTCTTGAGCCTTCTCTGCTGCAGAGAGTCCCATGAAGGCTGCGAGGATGATGAAGGGACTGGAACAGCTCTGCCATGAAGAAGAACTGAAAGCCCTGGGGCTGGTTAGTCTGGAGAGGAGAAGACTGAGAGAGGAGCTGATTGATGGAGGTGCCAGGATGAAGATGCCAGGATGAAGGTGCCAGGATCTTTTGAGTGGTGGCCATTGACAGGACAAGGACCAGGAGATTCTGCCTCAACAGGAGGAGAAAGTTGGTTGTTGTGAGGGTGCTGGAGCTCTGGAGCAGGCTGCCCAGAGAGGCTGTGGAGAGTTAGCTGTGCTCCTGTGTGACCTGCCCTGGGACTGGATGATCTCTAGTGGGAGATGTCCCTACCCATGGGAGGTGGAGGGGTCAGAACTGGATGATCTTTAAAGGTCTCTTCCAACCTAAACCATTCTGACTCTCTTCCAAGCCCTCCCATCCCGTGTCTGTGATTTTTGAAGGCTCCCACACTCACCAGGACACCATCCAAGGAGCCACTCCTTGACCTGTGGAATGAGCTGGGAGGGCAAAAGTTGAGGCTCCTCATTGGGCTGCAGCTCCACACCTGCCTGCTGCCTGAGGCTCCCTTTGGAAGGTATTTAGCCTCCCATTTTCTCCAAACAACTCCATCAATTACCCTGATGAAGTTAATCAGCATCAAAAGAAAATGTGACAGGTGCAGCAGGGGCTGCAGCAGCATAGTGATGAAGACCTCGGTGGCAGCCCTTGATTGACTCTCCCTGCACCAGCACCGGGCTGGGGAGATGTCTGCAAAGCCTCCTCAGCCCTGGGTTAATGTTCAAAGCCCTCCTAAGGAACTGCAGCAGACAAAGGCTGGAATTGCACCCCAGGAAAGGCTTTGTTAAGCAGCAAACCAATTACCAGCCCAAGAAGTCCTCTGGGAGGTTGCTCTTCTTCTCTGGGCCAGGACAGAGCTTGGTGGGCTAAAGCTGCTCCCATCCAGCAGTGATTCTTGCTCAAAGAATGGGGGGAATTAAAAAAGGAAAGGTTTGCTGGTTTGGTTTACACTTTGATATGGGGAAGGGGGAGGGAGAGATGCTGCTGGGAGGAATGGAGTTGGTTTTGGTTTCCCTTCCTCGCCCCTGTGTTGGAGCCAGTGGAGAACAAACCTTGAGCCCTTGGTTTTGCTGCCAGGTTGGGTTGGTGAGGTTGGGCTCCATGGTCCCTTCCCAGCCCCATGCTGTGAGGCTGTCAGAGGGGACCTGTGGGCACAGGGGGTGTGAGCAGGGCACACCTCCCACCCCTGAGTCCTCCTGCACCCAGGCTGAGCTGGCTGCTGCTCTGCCCACCTGCCTGCACAGCCTCGGGGCTGCCCATGCACAGGCACAGCACCAAAGGCTCTTCTCCCTCACTCCAGGTTAGCACAGAGCCAGACTTGAGTAACTTACCCACCCTGAATGGTTTCCTGCTCTGATCAGTGCCTGAGCAGCAGCTCCCTGGAGGAGGCACCAAAAGGCTCTCAGCAGTTCCCCTGTCAGAGTCCTGCCTGGGTTGTGCCATCCCCTGGTGGCTTCCACCAGCAGGGCTCTGGGGAAGCTGTGCAGGCAAAGTCAGAGCAGGGACAGCCCAAGGGGCACCCAGCATGTGCTCACCTTGCCTGTGCCCTCGGGGCACGATGAGAGCAGGCAGAGCTGTGTCCAGCACTGAGAGGGAGTTCTCTGCTCTGGTCAGGTCGCATCTGGCTCCAGTTCTGGGATGCCCAGTTCCAGGGAGACAAAGAACAGTGCTGGAGAGAGTGCAGGGGAGGCTGCTGAGGGGTCTGGAGCAGCTCTGTGAGGAGCAAAGGCTGAGAGCCTGCACAAGAGCAGCCCCAGGGGGGCACTGCAAGAGGCTGCCCATGGAATCTGCAGTGGCTCCAAGCCTGGGCAGGCTGGAGGGGGCCTTGAGCAAGCTGTGCTGGTGGGAGCTGCCCCCTGCCCGTGGCAGAGGGTTGGCACTGGGTGATGCTGAGCCAGCCCAACCCCTTCTGTGCTCTCCAAGAGCCAGCAGAGCCTGAGCCACCCAGAGCAGAGGAGCAGCACAGGGAGGCAGAGCAGCTCCTGGCAGCCCTGCTCCTGCTCAGCTGGCAGCCAGCAGCAGAGCTGTGCCAGGGCTCAGCACCAGCACCCCATGGCAAACACCCCTGGGGCTACCAGGGGAGGGGAAACCTCCTGCGGCCCAGGAGAGCTTTTTGGTGTTGTTGTTGGTGTTGTTGCTGCCATTTATTATTTTGGTCTGCATTACCCCCAAATTGTTTTGCTATGTTAATGCCAAGTTGATTGTTCATAAATATCATGGCAGAGTTAAGCTCTCTGGGCATGCTATATGATAGATAATGGCAATTATTTAGGCTGAGTCAGAGCTTAGTCTTCATTTGTGACATTAATTGCCTCTATAGATAATTAAATGCCCTCTAATGTCTCCCCAGACAGGATATCTGCACCCATGAAAGTGCTCATCAAACATATTTATTCATTTCCCAGAGAGCTTTTCTGGAGCAGCTTTGCTCCAGTTTAGTGTTTTGGGGTTTTTTTTTTTCGGGGGGGTAAATAATCTCATTTTATTTAAATATTAGATGATGAGCAAAAATATTTGGATAATTGCTTTGTGTGTGTGCTAAGGGCAGCAATTAATACTATTTGTAAGAAATGAGCAAGAGCCCAGGGCTGAGGCAGCTTTGGCTCCCACCAAGCCCCAATCACCCCAGCAGCCCTCAGCTGAACACAGCCTGTGCCAAGGGGACAGCTGGGGGGGGTCACGATGCTGCAGGGCCAGGGGCAGAGGACCCTCTGCAGCCTTGTCTGACACTTCTCTGCCAGCCACACAGAGGAGCCAAGAGGGTAAAAAGTGTCTCCACTGCTAGGCTGGGCTGAGGAGAGGCTGCTGGGGGAGGTCTGAGCATTTGGAGCAGGCTCAGAGCCAAGATCCCAGACTGGCTCAGGCTGGAAGGGAGCTCAGAGCTCAGCTCCTTCACCCCTGCCATGCCCAGGGACACCTCTCAGCCAGGCTTAGCTGCTCAGGGCCTCATCCAGCCTGGCCTGCAGCACCCCCAGGCAGGAGGCAGCCACAGCCTCCCTGGGCAGCCTGTGCCAGGCTCTCACCACCCTCACACTCAACAACTCCTTCCTCAGCTCCACTCTCACCCTGCTCTGCCTCAGCTCCAAACCATTGCCCCTTGGCCTGGCTCAGAGCCCCTCAGCACAAGTCCCTCTGCAGCCTTCCTGCAGGATCCCTTCAGGCACTGGCAGTAGCTCTGAGGTGCCCCTGGAGCCTTCTCCTCTGCAGGCTGCAGCCCCCCAGCCCCCTCAGCCTGTGCCCACAGCAGAGCTGCTCCAGCCCTGGCAGCATCTTTGTGGCCTCCTCTGCAGCAGCTCCAGGTCCTGCTTGTGCTGGGGCAGTGCTGCAGGTGGAGTCCTCTTGCCACAGCCACCAGCTTGGCACTGCTCTCACACTCTGACTTCCAGCAGCTGCCTTTGGGTTTCTCTGCCCCAGCAGAGCACTCTCCTTTTTCTTTTGTTCCCTGAAGAATGAGCTCAACTTTGTTTCTTCTTGCAGGTTTTTTTTGTTTTGTTTTGGTTTGGTTTTTTTTTCCTTGCTGCCTGCAGTCTGCTTGGCTGCATCTGATGTACAGACCCAAAAATAGACCCTGGACAGCAAATGGACCTGCAGGGAGCAGGATCAGCTGTCCTGTGCAGCTCCTGCTGCAGCCCCCTCAGGAGCCAGGCTGCCTTCTGCCCTCCTTAGCAAGAGCAGCAGCAGACTCCAGCACCTTCAGCCTTGCTCATCAGCACCCAGAGAGAAGTCTCACTCCAGCTGAGCTACACAATCAGGCTCCAGGAGCTTCTCCTGCCAGCCCAGGAGAGGAGGAGGAGGCACCTGGCTGGCATCCCTGGAAGCAGAGGGCTGCCTGCCTACCTATTTGCAGTCATTAACACTTTGTTATTGAATATTCAGCCCCCAGCCTCTTCCATCCCCCTTGGCCTCCTCTCTCACCCTCCCCATCAGGTTTTAGTCCCCAAACCCTGGAGGTGTGCAAGAAGCCTGTGGCACTTGGGGTGGGTCTGACCCAGTGCTCGCAGCTTCATTCACCCCACTGAAGAGCATCTCACCTGCTGCCTCCTTGGCCAGCTGCTCTGGCATCCTCAGGCCAGCCCAGAGCCTGCAGGGACACTCACTCACCTCCAGCTCCTGCCAGGGCACAGCAGCTCCTCGCTGGCAGCTTCTGCTGTGGAGCTCAGGCAGGCAATGACAGCTTCAGCCCTGCTGCCAAGGCTGCTTGGAGCACTGAGTTTGCTCTTCTCCATCCTTCCTGCTGCTCATCTCCTCCAAAGTTGGCCAAACATCTTCCTTAATCTCAGGGTGGGAAGCACTAAATAAAGAAAAAAAAGAAAAAAAACATGTTGGTGTTTGTGGCAGGAGGCTGTGGCTGTGCTGCACTGAAGCCTTTCAGCTGCTGAGGGATCAGGATGAGCACTCTGAGCCCCCCTTGGGTGCTCACAGGCTGGGAGGTGAAGCCAGGACACCAGCAGGGCCTGAGCATGGGCAGAGCTGTGCCACATCCCACACAGTTCCCAAACATTCCTAGATGGCTGGAAGGGACCTCAGAGCCAGTGCCAACCCTTGCCAGGGGCAGGGACACCTCCCAGCAGCACAGGATGCTCAGGGCCTCATCCAGCCTGCCCCTGAACACCTCCAGGGAGGTTGTGGAGCAGAGAAGCAGAGAATGGGCTCAAATGTGGTGGTGTGCAGGATGCAGACACTAGAGGGCAAGGATGCTCAGCGGTTACTGAGGAGGCACCAGGTGAAACAGCAGCCCTCAGCACTGCTGCCCGGCCCTGGTCCCCAGCAGGGGCACAGGCACCCAGCAGCCACTGCCAAGGCACCTCCTTGCTTCCCTCTTCACAGTGCCCCTCAACTTCTCAGCTGCTGAGGAGCTCACCAGGAGCTGGCAATGGTCTCCTGCAGCCCAGAGGCCAGTCCTGTCCTGGACTGCATCACAGGAGGTGTGACCAGCAGGATGAGGGAGGGATTCTGCCCCTCTGCTCTGCTGGCATCCCCACCTGGAGCACTGTGTCCAGTCCCAGCACAAGAAGGACCTGGAGCTGCTGGAGAGGCTCTCAGAGGAGGCCACAAAGATGCTCAAAGGCTGCAGAACCTCCCCTGTGGGGACAGGCTGGGAGAGTTGGGGCTGTGCAGCCTGGAGAGGAGAAGGAGACCTTAGACCTGTTTTCCAGTACTTGAAGGGGCTGCAGGAGAGCTGGGGAAGGACTTGAGACAAGGGCTGGGGGTGCCAGGATGAGGGACAGTGGCTTTGGGCTGGGAGAGGGGAGAGTGAGAGTGGAGAGGAGGAAGAAATTCTGGAGAGTGAGGGTGGGGAGAGACTGGCACAGGCTGCCCAGGGAGGTGTTCAGGGCCAGGCTGGATGAAGCCCTGAGCAGCCTGTGCTGGTGAGAGCTGTCCCTGCCCCTGGCTGAGCTTTCAGACCCCTTCTGGCCCAAAGCAGCCCTCCAGGAGTCTGCACTGCAAGGCTTGGGCTGGTGAGAGCAGGGCAGGAGCCCTCAGTCCTGAGCCTGTGTGACATTGGTGGCCTCAGTCCCCAGCCCTGCAGCTCCCTCTGCGTTGTGCCAGAGAACGAGGAGGGAGATTATCAATTTATTGGATTAATTAGCTCTTTTCCTGATGATCTGTAGCAGACAATCCCTGTCAAAGGAAGATTGGCAGCACCTTAAAGCTCCTTTATTAGCCCAGCAAAACTGCTGCCAGGGGGCTGGGAAACTCCTGGCAGGAGCTGCCCTTGGCTTGCAAATCTCTGTGCTAGAGGAGAGAAGACACCAAGCTGAAGCTCCTGGAGAGGGTCTCTGGCCGGGGGGGGTTGTTTGGAGATGTCTAAGTGATGCCCAAGCCACTTGGGGAGCCACTTGGGCTGCTGCTGCTGCTGCTGGGCTGCTGCACTGCTGCTCTGCAGTGCAAGGAGCTCTGCAGGAGGAGCTGACTGAACAGAGACTGGCTCCAGGTCTGGGCTCCCCAGCTCAGGAGAGACAGGGACCTGCTGGAGAGAGTCCAGGGAGAGCTGTGAGGGGCCTGGAACATCTGTGAGGAGGAGAGGCTGAGAGCCTGGAGAGGAGGAGGGTGAGGGGAGACCTCAGTGCTGTCTGTAAGCCCCTGAGGGGTGGGTGTCAGGGTGCAGGTGCCAGGCCCTGCTCTGTGGTGCCCAGGGACAGCACAAGGGGCAGAGGGCACAGACTGGAGCCCAGCAGGAGAAAGTTGTTTGTTGGGAGGGTGCTGGAGGCCTGGAGCAGGCTGCCCAGAGAGGCTGTGGAGAGCTCCCAAGCCCAGCTGGATGTGTTGCTGTGTGCCCTGCCCGGGCTAGGGAGGTTGGACTGGATCCCAGGGTGGGGGGCAAGGAGGAGGAAAAAGAGGGGAAGTGCCTCAAGTCCATCTAAGCACAAGAAGGAGCTCCTTAACTTGAGCTATTGCAGATGCCCCTGCTCTGGCAGGGGTCAGGCTCCATCTCCAGAGGTCCCTTCCCAGCCCCTGCCATTCTGAGAGCCAAAGCACTCCAGCTCCAGCAGGCAAACGCTGAGCACCCAACCCCACTCAGCCTGATGCCTTAATGACTCATTTCTCCTTTTTTATTTTTTTTCCACCTTTTCTTCTTTTTTTTGATGAGGATTTTTTTTTCCCTCCTGGCTCTTTGGAGGCAGTTTCCCTCAGCTCCGTGGGTTCCTGCCTCTGTTTGCTTTGCTTCCCTTAAATATTTATGCCATTATGTTTTGTTTGCTTAGCTTTGCTTAAATATTGAAGCAACGACTGAAATATTTGGTTTGTTTAAAGCCTACTTAGCTGAAAGGTACACAGCAGGGGAAGGAAGCTGAGCTGGCACTGCAGCCTGGCAGGCAGCACAGTGCCTACCCCTGCTGAGGTGCTGCCCTGGCCAGACCCACCTGCTCAGCTCCACACCTGGGGACCATTCATTCCTTTGCCCCTTCCTTTTCCTCCTCCTCCATCAGTGTTCAGAGCATCCCCAGCTGCCTCTGCTGCTCCTGCCCAGCCCTGCCCTGCACACCCTGCCCCAGCTCCCTCTGCTGCCCCCTGCCCAGCCAAGCTGCCCCTTTGCCCTGTTGCCCCCAGCCAAGCCTCCCCCTTGCCCCCAGCAGCACCTTGCTGCTGTGGGACACAGCTGGAGCCAGCTCAGCTGAGCTGCTCTGCCTGCCTCAGGACTGCTGCTGCTCTGCAGCCCACAGCTGGCCTCTGCTGCTGGCAACAGGACAAGGCTGCAGCTCAGCAGGAGGAGCAGCTGCTTGGTGTGAGGGTGCTGGGGGCCTGGAGGGGTCGTGGAGCCTCCGTGTGTGGAGAGCTCCCGAGCCCAGCTGGGCACTAGGAAGGTGAGAACTATTTCTGAGCTTAAGGAAAGCAGAAAGCAGGGCAAAGGTGCAGGAAGCCCAGCAGCAGGGCTGCAGCAGAGAGTCAGGGCTGCAGCCTGAAGGGCCTTGGACACCAGCACCCAGCTCCACCTGCAGCCCAAGGCCCTAGGGAGCTGCTCCGAGTGCTCCAGCAGCTCCTGGGCTGGCAGGTGGAGTCCTTAGCTGGCTGGGCAGGAGCACCTAAGCTGAGCATGCTTTGGGGCTCTCTTTTTCCATCCCCTTTTCCCCCCTTTTCTTTGGTGCCTAAGCAGAAGCAAGTCCAGCAGAGAGCAGGGTCAGAGCAGGCAGAGGAGCTGCAGCTGGCAGCGCTCTCCGGATTCACTCTGCCCCTGAAGCTCCCCCGGGGTCCGGCTAAGATGTTTGGCTGCAGAGCCACAAGAGAGGGGAGATCTGCACCCCCACCCCCCAGAGACGGGGCTGAGACGTGGCAGAGCAGCAGCAGCAGCCCTGGCAGATGCTCCGTGCCCAGCTGGGGGGCACTGGGGGGGTGGATGTGCCTGGTGCCGCCGGGCCAAGGCGCAGCAGGGATGGTCTGCAGCTGGAGCTGCAAGGCGTGGAACAAGCTGATAATGGCTCTGCCTTCTGAAGCTCCTTCTTTGTCTCTCTTCCCCCCTCCTCTCCCAGCTCCCTGCCCGCCTGGGCTCGGGCACAAACACCACAGCAGTGCCACTTTGCCTGCCGCACGACTCCGCTGCCTTCTCCCTTCCCCAGCCACCACTTGCTGTGTCTGGGGCACACCAAAGGCAGAGGAGCCCCCCACTCCTGGGCACCACAAAGCTGCTGCCTTCCCAGAGTTCTCCATCAAATCCAGGCAGGAGCCCTCAAGCTGAGGAGCATTTTTCATCCAAGGGTCACCCTGGGTTGTCTTTCCCAGCATGATTCAGTAGTCTGTTGCTGATCAAACATCTGCTCTGCACGGTAAAAATTGTTGGCAGTGAGGGTGGGCAGACACTGGCACAGGCTGCCCAGGGAGGCTGTGGATGCCTCCTCCCTGGAGGTGATCAGGGCCAGGCTGGATGAGGCCTTGGGCAAGCAGGGTTGGTGGGACTTGTCCCTGCTCATGGCAGGGGTTGGCACTGGATGAGCTTAAGGTCCCTTCCAGCCCATTCTGTGAGCAGAGAGTGGCTCAGAGCGCCCACAGTGCCCAGCTTTGGTGGCCGTGGTGGGGCTGGGCTGCAGGACCTTTGCCCCCCAAAGCAGGTGTGTGAGTCCACCACCCTCACTGCCCCTGGAGGCAGGGACAAGCAGGAGGTGATGTGCACAGCAGGGCCCCGTGCAGAGCAGAGCACAGCTTGGCCATTCTCCAGCACTTTGGGGCTTCCCCAGAGCCAGGGCAGGCAGGGAGTGATGCCTGATGAGCATCTGGAGCACAACCCAGGCAGCCACATGGCAGAACCAAACAACCACCCCCAGACAAGGCAGGGGAAAGGGAGCAGAGCACAGGAGTGGAGCAGAGCCACTGGGTGCAGCTGCCCTGGGATCAAAGGCAAAGGAGACAACCTGCAGGTGGCCAGGCCAAAATCAGCATCAGAGGGAGCAGAGTGCTGCTGCTTGTGTGATCTGTGAGCTGCAGGGAGACAGAGCAAGGAGCACCCTCCCTGCTGAGCTGCCTGGCAGGGATGCTGCTGAGGCACTGAGGGGTTCCCAGGCTGGGGTGGGACTCACCTGGGGACAGCTGGAGTAGGACAGGTGTGGGAGCAGGGTCTGGGGGGGGGTCCCCAGCACTGCTAAACCTTCACAGTGGGAGGTGCTGTGCTGGGTGAGGAGTTGGGGAAAGAGTGCTGAGGGGGTGCTGAGTGCTGCTGGAGCAGGGCCAGAGAAGGGCAATGGAGCTGGGGCAGGGTCTGGAGAGCAGGGCTGGGGAGGAGCAGCTGAGGGGGCTGGGGGTGTGCAGCCTGGAGCAGAGGAGGCTGAGGGCAGAGCTCATTGCTCTCTGCAGCTGGGTAGGGATCGGGCTGTGCTTCTGTGCTCCACAACCTCCTTGGGCAGCCTGTGCCAGTGCCTGCCCACCCTCCCTGTCCAGAATCTCTTCCTCCTCTCCACTCTCAGCCTCCAAGAGCACTGCCACAGCCCCACCAGCTCACCCAGCCCAAGCAGCAACCCAGCCCCACCATGGCCACACCTTTCTTGCACACATGCAGGGATGGGCACTCCACCACCTCCCTGGGCAGCCTCTGCCAGTCCCTGGCCACTCTCACAGCACAGGAATTCTTCCTCATCTCCATCCTAACCCTGCCCTGGTGCCACTTGAGACCATTTCCATTTGAAAGACCAAGACTGTTCCTCTGCTCTGTTCCTGCAGTGCTGCTACAAGCTGTGAGATCAATCAGTGACCCTGAAACAAAGCCCAAGCAGCTTCCTCCTTGTCTGCTGTGGAGACCTCTCAGAGGTCCCTGCAAGGAAGCTCGTTTGTTGCTTCAGACATGAGTAAGGAGCAAGGGGAAAGAGCTATTAATTATATATGGAATTGGGGAATTTAATTAAGGTTTTAAATCATCTCAACCACTTGTCCATGGGCAAAAAAAAAAAAAAAAACAACAAACCACCTAAAAAATCTTTATCTGGAAATTCATTAAATGGCTGCATAGAGGCACCAGAGTCAACATGGAAGGCAAAGACAAACACAATGGCCAAGGGCTTGGCATAGCTAATAAAGAGCCAGGCCAAGGCAGAGCCCTTCCAAGCCCACCAAGGGCTGGATTTGGGGTGGGTAGAGGTCACCACAGCTTCCCAGAGCTTGGGGCAGCTGCACAGGTCTGGAATGGTGAAGGTTTCTCATCCATCCATCCATGTATGTACCCATCCATCTATGTATCCATCGCTCCCTCTGTCTCTCCATCCATCCATCCATGTATCCATTCTTCCATCCATCTATGTATCCATCCATCCATGTCTATATCCCTCCCTGTGTCCCTCCCTCCATCCATCTATGTATCCATCCATCCCTCCATCTATTCATCCATCCATGTTTATATCCCTCCCTCTGTCCCTCCATCCATAAATGTATCCATCTGTCCATCTATTCATCCATCCATCCATCCATGTATATATCCCTCTCTTTATCCCCCTCTCTATCCCTCCATCCATCTATTCATCCATGTCTATATCACTCTCTCTATCCCTCCATCCATTCAATGGAGGCTGTGAGGATGATGAAGGGCCTGGAAATGTGTGTGAGGAGGAAAGGCAGCTTGTCCTCACCCCAGCTGCCATGCCCAAGGTGCTGTGCACCCAGGGGAAGCCTTTGCCTGAACACGAAGCCAGCACAGCCTCCTCCTTGTTCCACTGGGAGCAGAGGTTCACCAGGAACCAGCTCAAACCTGCTGCTGGGTCCCTTTTCACCTGTTAATATTTAATGAGAGCTGAGGAGGATGAAGGTCACCCAGGAGGCTCAGCACTGGGCAGCTGTAATGGCCAGAGACAGCTCCACAGCCTCTGGAGCCCTCCTCCCAGACAGGTATTGATGTTCCTCAGCTTTTATTGATGGTCCAGCCCAGGCTTTCCTCTGGGGGACTGGAAGTGAGCAAACCTCTCTGGCCCTGGCAGGCAGCTCAGCTGCAGCTCCTGCTGGAGCACAGTGACAGCAGTGAGCCCTGCAGGGCACATGGGTGGCAGGGCTGCAGCTGAGAGCCACCTCTGTCACCCTCTGCCACAGCCATGCCCAGCCAAAGGCAGGTGACATGCCACCAGCCCTAGCCAGGGGTGCCAGGTGGCACCTGAGGACAAGGTTGGGTGGGCACAGTGGTGCTGGGCTGCTGCTTGGCCTCAGGGAGCTCAGAGAGCTTTGCCAACCCAAACTGCTCTGTGATGCTTTTACAGCAAGTGAAGATTTGCTGTGCAGAGAGGGCTTGGGCTCAGCCAGCCTTGGAGGTCCCTCCCAAGCCCTGGCACTCTGTGGCTCTGTGATTTCAGAGCTCTGTAGAAATGCTCTGTTTGAAGAGGAGAGAGCTGGGCACAAGGCAGCAGTGGAGACAGGCACAGCCCTGGGCTTGCCATGCAGGTGCAGATTTCACTGGTGCTAAAAAAACAACATCCCAGGGAAGGGGAAATGTGGCTGGGATCAAACAACAATGAAAACTAGAAGAAATTCCTCCACTGGAAGGGTTCTCAGAGCCTGGAACAGGGAGGTGGTGGAATCCCCATCCCTGGAGGGGCTTCAGAGGGGCAGAGCTGTGGTGCTGAGGGCCATGGCTGAGCCCCAGCCTGGGCAGGCGTAGAGAAGGGTTGGCCTGGGGGGTCTGAAAGGGCTTCTCCAACCAAGCCACTTCTGTGACTCTGTGCTAGCTCAGACTGGAGCTGA
>VWZI01019314.1:24681-48232 GCA_013396835.1 Psilopogon haemacephalus
TGGCAGTGCCCTGTGGGTGGCAGTGCCCTGCGGGTGGCAGTGCCCTGCAGCCCTGCTGGGGCAGGGGGGATCAGGCAGTGCTGCCTGCCTGGCCCAGCAGTGGAGCTTAGCAAGCTCAGGCACAAGCAGTGAGCAGAGCAGGATCTGTTGCCTGAATCCTAACATCTTGGAATGCTTTAGGTGGGAAGAGACCTCCAGAGCCCATCCAGTCCAGCCCCTGCAGCCAGCAGGGACATCCCCAGCCAGGGCAGGCTGCTCCCAGCCCCAGACAGCCTGAGCAGGGCTGGTGCCAGCCCTGGGGCAGCTCCCAGCTCTCTGGGCAGCCTGGGCCAGGCCGTCCCCACCCCCAGCAGCAAACCTCTGCTCCTGTCCTGCTGGGGCAGGCTTTGTGCAGGGCAGCACTCAGCACTCAGCATCCCTCCAGCAGCGCAGCCACGCTCCAGCTCCAGCCTCTCTTTGCTGCCTCTGCACAAATCTCCCGAGCTGGGCGAGAGCTTTGAGAAGTTTCTGCCTTTGGTATCGATCTCCTCTCAGGGCTGCTTTTCTGCTCATCCCCAGGTAGATTTGTGTCTCTGGCAGGGAGCTGCAGGAAGCAGCTCTGCTGCTCCATTAAGTGATTAGCATCGGCAGCAGAGGCTGGCGGCAGCAGTGTCCTCTGCTCGTGGCGCTCATTAGGGATGGCAGGGGACAGGCAATGGAACTTTATCAGCTTCCCCTCCCCCAGCACCCCCACAGCTCCCTGCACCTTCAGCCTGAAGGAATCCTCAGCCGGGGGCTGCAGCTCAGCAGGGAAGTCCTCCTGTGAGGAGAGCCTGAGGGAGTTGGGGCTGCTCAGTCTGGAGAGGAGAAGGCTCCCAGGGGACCTTAGTGTGGCCTTGCAGGGTATGAAGGGGGATACAAGAAAGCTGGGGAGGGACTTTTTAGGCTGCCAGGTAGGGATAGGGCTGGGGGGAATGGAACCAAGCTGGAAATGAGGAGATTCAGCCTGGGTGTGAGGAAGAAGCTGTTCAGCAGGAGGGTGGTGAGAGCCTGCAGGGCTCATCCCTGGAGGTGTTTTTGGCCAGGCTGGCAGAGGCTGTGGGCAGCCTGCTCTAGGGTAGGGTGTCCCTGGGCATGGCAGGGGGGTTGGGACTGGCTGATCCTTGTGCTCCCTTCCTGCCCTGACTGATTCTATGGTTCTAAAGGCTGTGGACACTCAGAGGTGGAGGTGTCCCCATCCCTGGAGGGGATGCAGAGAGGCACAGCTGTGATGCCCAGGCACATGGGTTGGCACCAGCCTTGGCAGAGGTGGGGAATGGTTGGGCTCAGTGCCATGGGCAGCCTCAGCCAGGCCTTGACCCCTTTTGAGGAGAAATTGCTCCTCATGTCCAACCTAAACCTCTCCTGGGGCAACTTGAGGCTGCTTCCTCCTGTTCTGCCACTTGTTCCTTGGGAGGAGAACCCAACCCCCACCTCACTCCAGCCTCTTTCAGGGAGTCAGAAGGTCTCAGCTCAATTCTTAGAGCAGAGGAAAAGAAATTACAAAGCTCAAAGTTGCCTCTTTCTGCACAGAAAAGTCCTGCCCAGAGCCTGTCTCCCTCTCCAAGGCCATCCCAGCCCCTGCCCTCTGCTTTCTTCGTGCACCTCAGCACCAGAGAGCCAAGCAGGTTGCCTCTGCTGCTGCTGAAGTCCATTAGAGGAAGGCCCCAGCTGAAGGTTCTCATTTTCTCCTTCAGTCCAATTATTTTCTGTCCTAAGTCCCAGAATCAAAAGCTCCAGGCCAGGCAAAACACCTGCTTAAAGTCCAAGGAAGGGGGTGGGGGTGGTGAGAGCTGTCAGCAGTGAGCAGCCCCCAGTGAGCAGGGCTCAGACTGAATATGGAGCAGGAGCAGCTCAGCTGCCCTTGGGTACCACTCAGCTCAGCTCCACTTCTGAGGCTCTGCCCTCACTGCTGAGCGTGGCAGGACCTGTAACCTCTGCAGGCTGTGCACTGCCTAATGAGTGATGATTGCCTGTGCTGGAGAGCTCTGAGGAAATCAAAATCAGAGCTCTGCTCACTGCTTGGCCAGGCTGGAGGGGTGGGGGGGAGCAAGCTCATGGAGCTCAGGCAGGGTAAGGGCAGGGTCCTGCAGCTGGGCAGGAGCAGCTCTCTGCACCAGGAGGGGGGAGGAGGCAGCTGCTGGGAGTCAGCTCCGTGGAGAAGGAGCAGGCAGTGCTGTGGACAAGTTCAGCATGAGCCAGCAGCATCCCCCCATAGCCAAGGAGCCCAGAGGTGTCCTGGGGTGCAAGGAGAAGAGTGAGGCCAGCAGGTCAAGGGAGGCTCTCCTTGCCTTCTGCTCTGCTGAGTTCTGGGCTCCCCAGCTCAAGGGAGAGAGGAACTGGTGGAGAGAGTGCAGGGGAGGCTGCAGAGCTGCTGAGGGGCCTGGAGCAGCTGTGTGAGGAGCAAAGGCTGAGAGCCCTGGGGCTGAGAGCCTGCACAAGAGCAGCCCCAGAGGGCAGCTGAGCAATGCTCAGCAAGAGCCAAAGGAGCTGTGGGGGGCAAGAGGCTGGGGCCAGGCTCTGCTCAGTGCTGCCCAGGGACAGCACAAGGGGCAGAGGGCACAGACTGGAGCCCAGCAGGAGAAAGTTGTTTGTTGTGAGGGTGCTGGAGGGCTGGAGCAGGCTGCCCAGAGAGGCTGTGGAGTGTCCTTGTGTGCAGAGCTGCCAAGCCCAGCTGGGCACTGTGCTGCTGGGCAAGCTGCTGGGGGTGCCCTGCTGGGGCAGGGGCTGGGCTGGCTGAGCTCAGAGGTCTCACCCAGCCAAACAGTTCCATGATCCCATCATCATTCCAATGCTTTGCACCACAGCATCCTGAGTGTGGGCACAGGGCTGCCCTCTCTGGGTCCTGCAGCCTGGGATGCTGTGCAGTGGCTCCAGCACAGGGCAGAGCTGAGCCCCAGGCAAGCTCCAGCCACGGAGCAGACACTTCCCTGCCAGCTCCAGAGGTTCCCTGCACAGGCAGCCCCGGGGCTGGGGGTGAAGCCTGTGGAATTAATTTTAATTACAAATCAAAGGAAGAAGCCACTTTAGCATTCCTAATCAGCAGGCATCTAATGAGGCGTGGGAGCTCCTGCAGCCCCAGCACGGGGGAAGGCTCTCAGATAATTCACTTCACCACCAGGCAGCCAGGAGGGGATCAGTGCTGCCTGCCCTGCTGGCACCCAGGCAGAGCATGGCAGGAGCAGCACTTCCCATGCCACAGGGCACCAATCCTGGCCTGGAAACCTCCTTCTGCCTGAACTGAAACAGCACAGCCTGGGCTGACAGGGTCACAGTCTGGGTTGGCTCATCCAGTGCCAGCCCCGTGCCATGGGCAGGGACACCTCCACCAGCACAGGCTGCCAAGAGCCCTTCCAACCTGACCCTCCCTGGGGTGTCCAAGGCCAGGTCAGACAAGGCCTGGGGCAGCTGACTCTAGCTGAGAGGTCCCTGCCCATGGCAGGGGTTGGCACTGGATGACCTTCAGGGCCCCTTCCAGCCTGAGCCATGCTGGGGCTGCTGTGCAAACTGTGCCTGCCACAGCTGCTGGCACCACTGAGGAATGCCAGGGAGGGAGCAGAGGCAAAGTCTCTGCTGGGAGGGCAGAGGGCACACTGCAGGCTCAGCCCTGGAAAGCCCTTCCCAACCCAGCCCCTTCTCTGCTTTGCTGCTGCTGGCTGCACAGCTGCCAGCCAGGGCCCCCTGCCCCAGGGCCCCCTGCCCCAGGGCCCCCTCTCACTCTGTCACCCCTCCTGGGGACAAGAGCCCAAGCTGCTGCTGGCTGCCTTGGCTCTGCTCTTAGGGCTGGGCTGCACCCAGAGCTCTGCTCTGCAGCCTGAGCACGGCCAGGGCTGTTTGGCCACCACAGCAGGCACTGGAGCTGGCCACAGGAGCTTTCCTCCTCATTTCTTCCCTTTCCAGCCCTAATCTTAATTTTCTGAGGCCACTTCATTGCAGTGCCACAAGATTCAATTTTCAGCTCATCAAGATGCTTGTTAGTGCCTGTCCCTGCCTGCCCCCAGGGGACCAGAGATGGATTTTTAACACTGCTTTTAGGGGGTTTGTTTGCCTCTTTTTTTTTTTTAATCAACGAATGGAATCACAGAACTGTTGGGGTTGGAGAAGCTCTCTCAGATCACCAACGCCAGCACAACCCCTCCATGGCCACCAAACCACAGCCCCAAGTGCCATGGCCACAGCTTTCTGGGAACACCTGCAGGGATGGGGACTCCACCACCTCCCTGGGCAGCCTCTGCTGCTCCCTGACCCTTCCTGCAGCACAGAAATTGTTCCTCAGCCCCAACCTCAACCTCCCCTGGTACAACTCCAGGCCATTGCCTCTCCTATCACCTAAGACTGAGGGGCAGAGCCCAACCCCAGCTGGCTGCAGCCTCCTCTCAGGAGCAATGAGCTCTGCCCTCAGCCTCCTCTGTTCCAGGCTGAGCACCCCCAGCCCCCTCAGCTGCTCCTCAAAGATTCAACAAACCTCCCACACACCCAAAGTGACAGCAAAGAACAACCTTCCTCCTCCTCAGCATCATCCTCCTCCTGCTAAGCTTTGCTCTCCTCATCATCCTCCTTCTATAGCTGCAGTTCAGTATCTGCAGGGCAGGGACTGCTCAGAGGGGCTGTGGGGACAGGCTGAGGGCAATGGTTTGGAGCTGGAGCAGGGCAGAGTTAGGTTGGGCAGCAGGAGGAAGCTGTGCACAGGGAGGCTGAGGAGAGCCTGGCACAGGCTGCCCAGGGCTGTGCTTGAGGCCCCTGCAGGCACTCAGGATCAGCCTGGATGTGTCCCTGGGCAGCCTGCTCCAGCTGGGGGTGTCCCTGCTGCTGCAGGGCTTGGCCAAGGTGACCTTTGGGGTCCTCCCCATCCCCATGCAGTCTGTGGCTGTGCTGTTCCAGCTGGCAGCAGTCAGGTCTCTGCTCACAGCCCCCAAACACCTCCTCACTTGGCAGTGCTGACACCAGGATGGGAGGTGGGATGGAGCCCCCCATCATTAATGGGTGAAATTAAATCACCTTCTGCTGGTCCCAAGGCTCCTGCATTAATTTAACAATATCTATTTTACCCCAAACCCCTTTAGCTGCTGTGTAATTTCTTGTGATTTCCTTTCCCATTGCTGCTGCTGATTAAGGAGGCACTTGGCAGTGGCTGGAGGCTCTCTCAGCCGTGATTATCCTGCCTGCTCCTCTTCCTGCTTGGGGGCAGGGAATTTGGGAGTCCTGAATAACTCCAGCCTGACATCATCCTCCCAGCCCCTGAGCAAACCAGAGAAGAAAAAGCTGCACCTTGAGAGGTGTCTGCAAAGTCACAGAATCAGTCAGGGCAGGAAGGGACCACAAGGATCAGCCAGTTCCAACCCCCCTGCCATGCCCAGGGACACCCTACCCTAGAGCAGGCTGCCCACAGCCTCTGCCAGCCTGGCCAAAAACACCTCCAGGGAGGTTGTGGAGCACAGAATCATCCAACGTGATCAAAGATCACGTTGGGTGATTCTGTGCTCCACAACCTCCCTGGGCAGGCTGTGCCAGTGTCTGCCCATCCTCCCTGTCCAGATTTTCTTCCTCCTCTCCACTCTCAGCCTCCAAGGGCATTGCCACAGCTCCACCAGCTCACCCAACAGCAACCCAACCCCACCATGGCTACACCTTCCTTGCACACTTCCAGGGATGGGCACTCCAGCACCTCCCTGGGCAGCCTCTGCCAGTCCCTGGCCACTCTTACAGCACAGAAATTGTTCCTCAGCCCCAACCTAACCCTCTCCTAGCACAATTTCAGGCCATTTCCTCCTCTTCTATCACCTGAGACCGGGGAGCAGAGCCCAACCCCAGCTGGCTGCAGCCTCCTCTCAGAGAGCTGCAGAGAGCAATGAGCTCTGCCCTCAGCCTCCTCTGCTCCAGGCTGAGCACCCCCAGCCCCCTCAGCTGCTCCTCCCCAGCCCTGCTCTGCAGACCCTGCCCCAGCTCCCCTGCCCTTCTCTGGTCCTGCTCCAGCCCCTCAGCATCCTTCTGGGAATGAGACCCCAGAAAACCACAGGAGCTAAGAAGCTGTTTTTAACGTGTGCAGGAGGAGGAAGAAAAATTCCACCCTCTGCATGCCAGCAGTGCACACTCAGTTTTTCTTCACCCTAAACCTGTTCCAAGGTCCAGGCAGTGCAGCAGAGCAGACTGCTTCAAGCTGTGCAGCAGCTGCTGCTGGGGGAGCTGCTGCCGTGATTAATGGGAGCTCACCCAGGCAGCAGCAGCAGCAGCAGCTCACAGGCTTCGTGTGGAGTCCTGCAGCACCCAGCATCAGAGCCCTGGGTGAAACACTGCCCTGTGAGGGTGCTGGAGGGCTGGAGCAGGCTGCCCAGAGAGGCTGTGGAGTGTCCTTGTGTGCAGAGCTGCCAAGCCCAGCTGGGCACTGTGCTGCTGGGCAAGCTGCTGGGGGTGCCCTGCTGGGGCAGGGGCTGGGCTGGCTGAGCTCAGAGCTCCCTTCCCACCCCTGCCATGCTGGGCTCTGTCATTCTTTCAGCCTGAAGTGTCCTGCCCTGGTGGCCCTGGTCTGGCAGGGGGGTTGGACTGGGTGAGCTCCAGAGCTCCCTTCCAACCCCACCATGGGCGCTGGGTCAGTGATCTCCAGAGGTCCCTCTCCAACACAAAGCATTCATTGGCTCTATGGTCTGTGCCCAGCAGCTTCAGATAATTCCTAGAGGAAAGGTGGAGCCTGGGGAGGATTCAGCAGGGAGGTGCAGGGGAAGTGGCTCCCGGAGAACAAATCCTGGCAGGGCGACAGAATCCATCACTGTGGGCATGACATTATTAAGCAGGAATATAAACAACAACCCTGCCCGTGGTGATTGATGGGACAATAAAAGTCTCTCTAACAGCTCCTGGGGCCCTGCTGCCGTTGTTAATTATAGCAGAGCAATTGGCTGGGAACTGCTCCCGGGGGGCTGCAGCCCCAGCCCAAGCCCAGCGACCAGAGCCACTCCTGTAGCTCAGGGAGGAGGAGGAGGAGGAGGGGGGGACAGGGACAGCCTGGCTTTGGGCTCTCTTTCTGGGCACTTGTCAAGTGGACCAGGCTGTGGCTTGCAAACTTGAGGTGAGCAAAGCTGTGGTGAGGAGCTTGGTGCTGGTTTGTGGCTGGGGAAGGTTCCCTGCACGGCTGCAGCCCGGAGCTGTGTCCTGTCATAGCCACCCTGGTGGGGCCCCAGGCTGAGGAGCAGGAGGACAGCTCAGGAGGTGTCCTGCTGCCCACCATCAGCCATCGAGGAGCAGCAGTGGCAGTGCTGTGAAGTGCAGGCACAGGCACAGAGCCTGGGGCAGGCTGCCCACAGAGCTGTGGTGCAGTCCCCTCCTCTGAGGGCACTGACACTGTCCCCCCGGGCTCCAGGCTCTCCACAGAGCTGCTGCCCAGCAGGTGCAGCCCCTCCCTGGCCAGGGGCAGGACCCTCACAGGTTGCCTCTTGCCCAGCTCCGCAGCCTGGCCAGGTCAAGCCTCTGGTGTGAGATCTCGGAGCAGCTGTTGAGCCCTGGGGACATCTCTGCTCTGCAGAGCCAGCAGCTGTCATCAGCTCCCACTGCCTCCCACCTGCAGTGAGAGCTGATGGAGCAGGAGGGACTCTCCTGTTCTTTGGGTGACTGCTGCCTGCTCCTGGCTCCTTCCCTTCCCAGCATCACACCCTGCATGCCAATGAAGCCCACCAAGGCTCATCCCCACGTGGAAGCTCTGCAGCAGAAGCTTCCTGCTTGCTTTCACACCAATCCACAGCTTCTGGGCTGATGAACAGCAAAGGGCTGTGAAAGCTGCTGGGTGTCTGGAGAGGCTCCAGGAACAGGCACCTGCAGGAGCTTCCCTCTGTTCTGGGGGCTTCCTGGGGAAGAGCCACAGATTGCTTCTCCACACCTACCCTGGCCTGAGGTGACCTGTGGCAAGCAGGTTGAGGTTCTCCTACCCTTCCACTCTGCCCTGGAGAGGCCACAGCTGGAGGGCTGGAGCCAGCTCTGGGCTCCCCAGCTCAAGGGAGAGAGGAACTGGTGGAGAGAGCCCAGGGGAGGCTGCAGAGCTGCTGAGGGGCCTGGAGCAGCTGTGTGAGGAGCAAAGGCTGAGAGCCCTGGGGCTGAGAGCCTGCACAAGAGCAGCCCCAGAGGGCAGCTGAGCAATGCTCAGCAAGAGCCAAAGGAGCTGTGGGGGGCAAGAGGCTGGGGCCAGGCTCTGCTCACTGCTGCCCAGGGACAGCACAAGGGGCAGAGGGCACAGACTGGACCATCAGAGGTTCCATCTCAGCATGAGGAGGAACTTCTCTCATTTAAGAGTGCCTGGAGCAGGCTGCCCAGAGGGGTTGTGGAGTCTCCATCTCTGGAGAGCTTCCAAGCCCAGCAGGATGTGCTCCTTTGTGCCCTGCTGTAGGTGACCCTGCCCTGGCAGGAGGGTGGGACTGGAGATGATCTCCAGAGGTGCTTCCTACCATCCTGGCATTCAGCTGGTGGTGAAGGTGCCCTTAACTCCTTAACTCAGCTGGGATGTTTATTTTACACCAAAGAAGTGTCACAATGGAGCCCACTCCACAGCCCAGCTGCCTGCCTGCTGCAGTCTGCTGTCACTTCCACTTCATGATCCCTTCTGATGGAGCCACCACCACTGCTGTCACCCAGGCAGTGCTGGGAGGAGCACCATGAGCTCACACAGCCTCAATAGCTCAATGCAGGTGAAGCCCCCAAAGGGATGAGCACCCCAGAACAGCCCCAGGGCTTTCAGCCTTTGCTCCTCAGCAGCTCTGCAGCCTCCCCTGGACTCTCTCCAGCTGTTCCCTGCCCCTCTTGAGCTGGGGAGCCCAGGACTGGACCCAGCACTCCAGCTGTGGGCTCTCTAGGGCAGAGTAGAGAGGGAGGAGAACCTCCTGGTGCTGGACCTCCATGCCTCAGCCATGCTGCTGTCCTGCCCTGCTGCTCCTAGGCCTCCTCCCTCCCCATTCCCATCATCCAGAGCATCATCTCTCTCCTCCCTCCCTGGCCACCAGGACACTGCTGCCTACGACCTCACTGCTGCTGTTGGGAGCTGGAGACATCTGCAGGGGGCAAGCAGCTAGTGGAGGACATCTGCTTGCAAATCAGACCATCCATGCACTGCTGCCAGGCCTTGGGCTGGATCCACAGGGCAGAGAAAACACTAATTGGGATTACACTGACCCCAGGGCCAGGCCCAGCACTCCTGCCCTGGCCTGGCTGCAGAAAGCCTGGCAGAGGAAGCAGTAGTTCTGCTGCCCAGTGCCCCTCACATGCCCCCTGTGCCACTCCATCAGATCAGACCAGGCCAGAGCAGGCTGTTAGGAGCAGTCTCAGGGTGCTCCCAGGAGGGGCTCAAGAGGCAGCATCTCATGGCTCAGCATCTTGGTTGGTCTGCTGACTTCCAGAGCCTGCCAGGGGGGCTGGAGATGGAGCAGCAGCCTGGGGCGGCAGCAGGAGCAGAGATGCTGAGAACATGGTTCTGAAACACTGCTGGGGGCAAGCTGGGCCAGCACCATTAAGGTCCTTCTCTTCACCCTCTATCAGCCTCAAGGCAGCAGCAGCAAGCTGGGCAGCCTGGACCCTCTGGCACCACTGCCTGCAGATGCCTGCAGAGCTGCTGCTGCTCTGGGCATCACCAAGGGCATCACACACCAGGCTGCTGGCCTTGCTGCCACTTCTGACAAGCCAAACTGAGCAGCAGGCACAAAGCCCCAGGGGACAGGGCTGTGACTGGTGTGTCAGAGGCAGCCTGTGACAAGGTCCTGCCCAGCCTGCCCTGACTGAATCAGGCAGGTTGGAAGAGACCTCCAAGATCATCCTGCCCATGGCAGGGGGGTTGGAATTGGTGATCCTTGTGGCCCCTGACTGATTCTGTGATTCTCTGTTTGAAAGCTCTGCTGCCCACCTGGCAGCTCCCTGCCTTTGCCTTTCCCCACAGCTGACCACCAAACTGCTCTCCTGGCACTCCTGCAGCACAGATAAAAACCAACAGCTCCCAAAAGAGAGGCCGAGAGCCCAGCAGCACAGCACAAACACACACCTCAGGCACAGGGGTACCACTGGCACCAGGGGCCATGAGCTGCCCTGCACCAGCCCTGCAAGGGCCTGCACCTGGGCCAGGGCAACCCTCGGCACCAATCCAGGTTGGGGCTGAGCAGCCCTGCAGAGAGGGACCTGGGGGTGCTGGGGGGCACAAGCTGGGCAGGAGGCAGCAGTGGGCACTGGCAGCACAGAAGGCCAAGGGCAGCCTGGGCAGAGATGGAGAGAGGAGATCCTGCCCCTCTGCTCTGGGGTGCAGGGATGAAGGGAAGCAGGCACCCAGTGGTAGAGGGATGCTGGGACAGGGGGAAGCAGTGGCAGAGGGACGGGGGAAAGCTGAGCTAGCAGGATGTCAGCCCTCGGATGGGTGCACAGATGAGCACAGGCTGGGGAGGGCTCCTCCTGCTGGGTCTGAAGCTGTGCTTGACTCACACCGAGCAGAAAAAGGACCCTTGCGGCCAGAGTGCTTCAATCCAATCAAAGATTTCATTCCACTTGAGATGGCTTTTCCCCTCCTCTCTTCTTGGGTCAGTGGCTGTCACCCTGCTCCCACTGCCAGGCAGGGCTCAGCAGCAGAGCTGCAGGGTGAGCAGTGCCCTGCTGCAGATGCCAGGGCCGTGGGGCTGGCAGCTTTCAGACTTGTCTCCATCACCCTGCTGACTGAAATCCCCTTTCTGCCACAGCTCAGGACGTGCCAGGTCTCAGACAGCTCTTTGCCCACGGTTGGAGGAGGGAAAGCAGCTCTGCAGAAGGTGCCACAGGCTAGGAAGGATTTGCTCTGCCTGCAGAGCAGCCTCCTGCAGGGAGCAGCTCCCCGAGCACATGGGGGCTGCCCTTGGCTCTGCCCACCCCAGGCAGCAGGGCTCACCCCGGGCTGTCCTCCCTGCCACAGCCCCCTCTGCACCTGGGGGTCGTGTCCCAGAGCTGCAGAGGCATCTGCCCAGCTTCCAGACCACTCTCCACAGCTCCTGATGCCTGCAGAGGAAGGGCAGAGGTCCCAGCTCACTGCCTCCCACCAGAGCTCATCCTGCCAAACAGCCAAGGGGCTGGGGGTGCATCAGCACAGGCTGGCACCAGGGCTCCCAGCAGCATTCCCTAGCCAAGTGGGTTGGAATTCTTTGCACTTCCAGCCCAGCCCAAAGGCCAACTTCTGTCTGCTTGCTCTCAGCCAACACTCACAGGATTCTTCTCCTGTCCCAGGGCTGACAGAATTGGATCATGGCAGGGGTTGGAAAGGACTTCTGGAGATCACTGAGTCTAAGCCCTGCCAGAGCAGGGGACCCCAGGGCAGGGCACACAGCAGCACATCCAGCTGGGGCTTGGAGGTCTCCAGAGGAGGAGACTCCAGAACCTCTCTGGGCAGCCTGCTCCAGGCCCCCAGCACCCTCACACCAAACAGATTTCTCCTCGTCTTGAGATGCTTCTTCCTGGGTTCCAGTTTGTGCCTATTGCCTCCTGTCCTGCCACAGGACATCACTGACCAGAGCCTGGCCCCTTCTTGCCCCCACTCCTCAGGTATTTATAAGCACCAATAAGGATCCCTTTCAGCCTCCTCTTCCCCAGGCTCAACAGCCCCAGGTCCCTCCTCACACAGATGTTCCAGACCCTTCGCCATTCTCACAGCCTCTGTTGGACTCTCTCCAGCCCATTCCTGCCCTCTTGGACTGGGGAGCCCAAGACTGGACCCAGCATTCCAGCTGTGGTCCTACCAGGGCAGAGTAAAGGGTGAGGAGAAGCTTTTGCAGCTGGCTGTGGTGTGGTCCCTGGGCACCTCTTTGGGCCCTGCACATGGACACAGCAGCAGCTCTTGCTGAAGCTGCTGTAGCTGACGCTCTGGGAAGTGGATCCCAGACTGGTCTGGGTGGGAAGGGAGCCCCAAAGCTCCCAGCCCAAGCCCCCTGCCCTCAGGAGGAACAGCCCCAGGCAGAGCAGGCTGCTCCCAGCCCCACACCCCCTGCCCTGCACTGCTGCCAGCCCTGGGGCAGCTCCCAGCTCTCTGCCCAGCCTGGCACAGGCTCTCCTCACCCTCACTGCCAAACATTTCTCCATTCCCTCCACTCTGAGTTTCTATCTTTGACTCCAAACCATCCTCCCTTGGCTTATCACAACAAACCACACTCAAAACTCTTGTCCCCAGCTCTCTGATCAACCTCTGGAAGCACTGCAAAGCCACCAGAAGGTCTTCCTAGAGCCTTCCCTTCTCCGGGCTGAACACCCCCAACTCTGCCAGCCTGGGCTCACAGCAGAGGTTCTCCAGCTCCTTGTCCCAATCTTCCCATTGGCAGCAGCTAAACCTCTCCTTGCCCACACTCCCAGCAAGTTAAACTGATCAGACAGCAGGAGAGCAGAGGACATCTCCCCCTCCCAGCTGTACTCACCACAGCAGGCAGCAGAGCAGGCTGGAGTCCCCCATGGCTGCAGCACGAAGAATTCTCTGCTCTCCTCTCTCAGGAGCCTCCTTTGAACACAGCACAGGTGCAGCTCCTCTCCCTCTCTCCCTCATTGGCCACCCCAGACCCCAGCTGCAGCTCCCCTCCCTCATTTGTTGGCCACCCCAAGCACTGGAGTTCTTTTCCAACTCAGTCCTGACCCTCTCTGCACTTCCCCTCAAGGTGTTTGATTGCAGAAACCTCTCCTGAGGGTGTCAGGGCAGGTTCTGGTTCAGTTCTGCCCTGCAGAGCTCCTCTGCCCCCTCCCACCTGCAAAGCCTACAAGTTTTCCATCAGAGCAGAGAAAGGGCTGCAGAGCAGGGCAGGTCCCTTGGGGATGCTGCCTGGAAAGTCTCTCCCAGCTCTGCAGGAAGGCTGTGGCAGCTCCTGCTGCAGAGGAGCTTCTCCACCAGCTCCAGGTGAGCTCACCCCCAGCAGGCAAGCCAAAGCCCCTCACACCTCTTTGTTCCCCTTCCCCCGCCCCAGCTGAGTTAATTGGCCCCATCTGAGCTGCCTGTGGCAGGCCCAGGAGGGTTGGGTCGGTTCGAGTCACCACTTCCAAGGGCTGGGGATTGACTCTGGGTTCCATTAATTAACCTGAGAGCCTTTCCAAGAACTCGTTAGGCTTTGGAGCCGATGCCACACCAGGCTGTGGGTTTGTTTTTGCTTTTCCTGTTACGTCTAGGATCTGTATTTGCATTTTGATAGTTGTGAGACCTCCTCTCAGCTCCACAAGCTCTTAGCAGTAATTGCTCCTGCTTCCAAGGTGCTTTAGATTAATTCTTCCCACTCCTGAGCGGGCTCTGCTCTGCCCCTGTGCTGACCTGCCTGGCAGCTCCGGGTCAGCTCCTCTCTGCTTGCTCTGTCCTGCACTCTGCTCACAGGGAGCAGGTTAGGAGGGCACAGGAGATGCCCCTGGGAGCAGCCACTGCTGTGCCGTGCACCAGAGCTGTGTTTGCTCTGCTCTCTCCTCATCTCTGCCACTGCTTCCTCCTGCTTTTCATCTCACTTGCTACAAGAAACACTTCTTGTGCCTCAGGCTTCTCCCCTTACCGTGCTGTGCCTCTGCCTTGCCTTCACCTTCCTCCCTTCCCAAGTGCCTCTGCCTTTGGACCACTCCTCAGCTGCTCAGCTCCCCGAGGAGCTCCCGATCCTGCCCAGGCAGCTTTCACTGCATCCCTACCACCCCCGTGCAAAGGAATCACAGAACCCTGTGGGCTGGAAGAGCTCTCTAGGATCACTTGGTCCAGCCAGCAGCCCAACCCCACCGTGGCCACCACACCACAGCCCCAGTGCCGTGGAGCACCTCCAGGGATGGGGACTCCACCACTCCCTGGGCAGCCTGTGCCAGCCCCTGGCCACTCTTGTTCCTCAGCTGGCCGAGCACCCTGCAGAGCTCTTCATCTGCAGCAGCTCTGTGCTGGCCTCTGCAAGCAGAGGACCTGCAGAAGTCACTTTTGCTTGCCCTGAGCTCACCTGGGTCAGATGTCCCAGGCACCACTCCAGGCTGGGCCTCAAATGTTTGTCCACTGCTTCCTGGACATCAAAGAAGCAGAATGAAAGCTGCTCTAGAAATGGAAAGCAGAAGGCCAGAAGAAAATGCCTGTGGTTATCTCCTGGCATTTCCTCTCCTTCCATCAGCTGAGCCCAGGGAAGCAGAGCCCGACCCCAGCTCACTGCAGCCTGCTCTCAGGGAGCTGTAGGGAGCAATGAGCTCTGCCCTCAGCCTGCTCTTCTCCAGACAAGGCTCCTGCTGAGACCTTTGTCTGGCCGGGGTCAGTTTGGTGGAGCAGCTCTTTCCTTGCCCTTCAGCCTAACCCCAAAGGTGAGAGGAGAGCCCCCGGGGGGCTGCGTTCTGCTGCTCTCCTGGAGCAGTCCATTCCCCTCCTGCTGCCTCCCTCCCTGCTGTCAACTCAGACGGGAGCCTGCCACCCAAAAAGCCTCTGAACACGTTAATTACACCTTGTTAGACCTCCCAGGAGTTAATGCTATTGAGGAAATCAAATCACTTGGAAAATGACTACAGAGGAGCTGCTGCTGCCACTGCAGCGTTCCGCAGCTGCAGCCTGTGCAAGGCTGCAAGAGGTGATTGCTGCAGGGCACCAGCAGCTCAGCACCAAGCTGCTCCCCTGCCCTCGGGGTGCCTGCTGGACGCCTGGCAGAGGCAGTTTGCCAGCCTGGAAGGAGCAGGTGAACCCTTCCCAGGTGTGACCTGCTCCTCAGGTGCGGTCCCAGCTGCCAGCTCGGGAGCCCTGGGCTCAGAGCTGCTCTGACAGGCAGTGCCCAGCAGCTCTGCAACCACTGCTGCCAGCAGAAGGTGACTCTGGTGGCCCTGGGGAGACACACAGGGACCTCGGGGTGGGTGCAGGGAGGGTTACCCTAGGGCAGAGTCACAGCCTGGCAGGGCTGGGAAGCACCTCTGGAGATCAGCCTGTCCAAGCCCCTGCCAAGGCACATCCAAGTGGGCTTGGGAGCTCCCCAGAGATGGAGACTCCACAACCCCTCTGGGCTGCCTGCTCCAGTCCAACCTAGCACCCAGCCCTAGCCAAGCAAACATTTTTCTTCCCATGTGAGCACAATCAGAGCTTGAGGACGGAGGGCAAGGAGGAAGGAGGGGCAAGGAGGACTCCTCTCAGTCTGGACCTCAAAGATAAGGAGTGCAAAACTGTCACAGAATGGTTTGGGGTGGAAAAAGCCTCTGAGGTCACTGAGTCCAACCCTCAACCCAGCCCCAGCATGGCCACCAAACCATGTCCCCAGGTGCCATGGCCACAGCTTTCTGGCACCCCTCCAGGGATGGGGACCCCAGCACCCCCCTGGGCAGCCTCTGCCAGTCCCTGCCCACTCTTCCTTTCTGTCAAAGAGCTTCCACCAGGCTGGAAACACAAAGTGGGGAGGAGAGCAGGGCTGGGGAAACCAAAAGACTTTAGGAGGGGAAAAAAAAACCCCAAGATAACTCCAGCCCACCCCCACAGCCCTCAAGTCCCTGCTGCAGCTTTTCTTGTGTCTGCTGCCACCTCGCTGAGGTTTTTAACCTCATTCATATTCACAGAATGGGTTGGGCTGGAAGGGGCCTCAAAGCTCATCCAGTGCCAACCCCTGCCATGGGCAGGGACACCTCCACCAGCCCAGGCTGCTCAAGACCTCAGCCAGCCTGGCCTTGGGCATCTCCAGGAGCCCCAGAGACATGTGCCCAGCCCAGATCTCTGTGCCCACCCCCACTCTGCTGGTTGAAAGCCCCAAGCTGCCCTCCCCTCACCCACTTTGGGTCACCAAGTGACCACAGTTCTCTTGTCATTGCCAAGCAGGCAGCTCCTGGCCCTTGCCCTGGCTGCTGGAGCCCCATGGAGGCTGCTGCCTGCAGGCTGCCCTGGCACAGGTGAGGCGGGGGTGAGCTCCTGGGGTCTGTGCTCCCTGCTCAGCTCCTCCTGCAGTCAGGATTCTGCTCCAGCATGGATGCCCCAGCTGGGTACATGCTCATCACACCAGCTCTGCCTGGTTCATTCCACCCTCAACTCGGTGCCATCACATCTTGTCCCCCAGGAGGCATTTGCTGTGGTTCCTGATGTGTAAACATCAAACAGCAGCTGCAGAACAAACAGGGGCTGGGCCCCAGGGGGTGAGAGGCTAAATCCACTGACTGGGACCATTCCTACCCACTGCCAACCCAGCAGAGAACACCTCAGTGCCCTCTTTGGCTTCCAACCTCCTCCCCCTGCTCCTGTCACCACAGGCCCTGCTCAAAAGTCCATCCCCAGCTTCCTGCTTGTCCCCTGGAAGCACTGCAAGGCCACCAGAAGGGATGGAGCCCCCATCCCTGGAGGTGTTTCAGTGCATGAGGCACTTGGTGCCAGGGCTCAGTTACTGAGAAGGGTTGGGTGAGAGGTTGGACTGGGTGATCCTGGAGGTCTTTTCCAGCCTGGCTCACTCTGTGATTCTTGAGGTGCTGGGCAGCTCTGATGATCCTTAGGGGGTCACTCAGTGATTCCATGGGTGCAGGAGCTCTGAGCTGTGTTGATGACCTCAGAAGGCCTTTCCAGCCTGGCTGGTGCTGTGGTTTCTGGCCAAGCCTCCCTGCAGCCTCCACCTCTCCAGGGCTTGTCTGGAAGCTCCAATCACATCTCCAACCCCACGCTGACAGCACCACCTGCAAACTGCTCTGCACTCCACCAGGATCCTTGGACACTGTTAATTAGTTCTTCTCTGTTCCTAAGGAGAAACTCCCACCACAATGCAAACCCCTTTGTAATTACTGCTGAGTTAAAGCAAGGTATAAGGGAAAAAAAAAAAAAAAAAAAAAAAAAAAAAAAAAAAAAAAAAAAAAAAAAAAAAAAAAAAAAAAGGAAAGGGAAAAAAAAAAAAGGGAGGTTTTGGGGTGGGATTTTTTTTTTTTGAGTCATTAAATGATTGAGATGATAAAAGAAGCAAGAGGCTGACAGATGAGGCAGTTCTGGAGGAGAGGTGTCAGCTTCAATAATTGGGAAGCATTAGAACTGTCAAGCCTTCAAAACAGGAGGGATTGTACCTCTCAGGAAGCAAACTGCTGCTAATTGGCACACCCAGCAAACCCCAGCCCAGGCTAGAACCCACTTGCTGGCAGGCAGGATGGCAGAGAACCCAGCTGGGGAGCTCAGCCTCCTGCCCTGGGCACAGCCCTGCCTGGCCCCACCAAGGGCACTCCAGCTCCTGCCTGCAGCCTCCTGGGTGAGCAGGGGAGGTTTAGGTTGTGTATTGTGGAACCACAGAATGGTTTGGGTTGGAAGGGAGCTCAAAACTCAGCCAGTTCCACAGGCAGGGACACCTCCCACTAGAACAGGTCACTCCAGCCTGGTCCTGAACACCTCCAGGGAGGTTGTGGAGCACAGAAGCACCCAATGTGATCTTTGATCACATTGGGTGCTTCTGTGCTCCACAACCTCCCTGAGCAACCTGTGCCAGTGTCTGCCCACCCTCAATCTGTGCCAGTGTCTCACCACCCTCACTCCTTCCTCACATCCAGTATCAATCTCCCCTCTCACACTTCAAACCCATTCCTCCTCCTCCTCCTCCTCTCATCCCCAGCCCTTCTCAATAGTCCCTCCCCAGCCCTCCTGCAGCCCCCTTCAGATCCTGCAAGGCCACTCCAAGGTCTCCTGGCAGCCTTCTCTGCTCCAGGCTGCAGAGCCCCAACTCTCTCAGCCTTTTTGGGGAAGTTTTCACCCCCAGAAGGGTTGCCAAGCACTGGAGCAGGCTGCCCTGGGGTATGGTGGAGTCCCTATCCCTGGAGGGGCTCACACCCGTGTAGATCCCAGGCTCACAGGAGGTCAGGGGCTGGAGGGGACCCAAAGAGCTCATCCAGTCCAACCCCCCACCAGAGCAGGACCATCCAAGCTAGCTCAGGGCACACAGCAACACATCCAGACTCCACACAAGGAGACTCCACAACCTCTCTGGGCAGCCTGTGCCACTGCTCTGCGCCCCACACAGGCAAGAAGTTGCCTCTGGTGTGGAGCTGCAACCTCCTGTGCTGCAGCTTCCATCCATTGCTCCTTGGCCTATGGCAGGGAGCAGTGAGCAGAGCCTGTCCCCCCCCTCCTCACCCCCAGATATGGAGCTGAGGGACATCAGCTGGTGGTGGGTTTGGTGCCCCTGGGTCAGTGCTTGGACTTGCTGATCCTGGAGGCCTCTTCCAAGGGAAATGAAGTTCTGCTTCTACCCCCTACCCTGGCTTCTCTCTGAGGAGGCTCTGGAGCATGCTCTCCACTGCAGAGTGTCACCCAGCAGCCCTCCAGTGCAGTTCCAGCAGGCTGCTTCCCCAGCACCCACTGCAGGCAGCTCCTGACCCAGAGCCCATTAAACCTGCGAGCTGCACACAGGCAGTTAAACACCGACTGCCTCGGATGGCTCCAGGAGAGGCAGAGCTGAGCAATAAAAATCCAAAGTGGCTTTCTCCACCGTGCCACCGGCCCCGGGGTACCAGCAGGAGGTGCAGGGAGTGCCACCAGAGTGCTGCCATTTGTCACTGCTGTCCTCACCCGACCTGGGGCTCCTGGAGCAGAGCCTCCAGCAGGCACATCAGGCTCCATCCACGCAGGTCCCCACTGCTCTCCGCAGGTATTCGGTGCCCTGGTGATGATCAATACCTCTGCCCCCATGATAAACAAAGACAAATGAGGCTGGGCTCGGTAATTACCACCTCTGTAGGCATCCAATTACACCTGATGAGAGGGTGACAAGAGCTGCCTCGTGTCCCTGACAGAGATGCATTTGCAGTGGGTAGTTGGCAGCAGCTGTCACCAGCCTCATTTCCTCCTCCAGGGCCAGCTCGCTGCTGCCAGCTCGGCCCTGCCTGTCTGCCTGCAGCAGAGATGCCACCGGAGCCCTCCTGATGGAGCTGCAGGGCAGGCACCCAGAGCCCAGCAGGCTGCCAGCTCACCCAGCAGGCTGCCAGCTCACCCAGCAGGCTGCCAGCTCACCCAGCCTGCACCCGCAGGGCTTTGCCTGCCACCTCCTCACACCCACTCACTGACCTGCAAAACCAAGGCAGGGCCAGGAGCACCTCAGGGCACCTCAGCAGCATCCACAGCTGGGGCTGGACCACAGCAGATCACCTCATCAACATCTAGACTAAAGTGAGGCTAGACCACAGCAGATCAACTCCTCAACATCCAAACCAGAGGTGGGTCCAGGTTCACATCAGGTCAACACCCAAATCAGAGCTGGGGCTGGGACCACAGCAGATCAACTCCTCAACATCCAAATCAGAGGTGGATCGAGGACCATGATCAATATCCAAACTAGAGATGAGTCTGGGATCACATTAGCTGAAGACCTCATTAGATCAGCTCCTCAAGATCCAACCCAGAGGTGGTTTTAGGACCACAGCAGATCAACTCCTCAAGAGCCAACCCAGAGCTGCCCTTGGGGCTGGAGAGCCTTCAAAGAGCAAAAAGCAGAGCTTTGGGCCATGGTGTCCCATGGAGGCAGCTGGGTCTGGCGAGGGCAGCAGAAGCCACTGCAGTGCCTGGGCCAGATGACCTCTGGAGGTCCCTTCCAACCCAAGCCATTCCATCATTCTAAGATTTCTGTGCTCTGTTGCTGCAGCCCCACAGGGGACAGTGCAAGTCTGGGCTGGAGAGAGGGCAGGAGCTGGGAGACTTCCATCTCTGCAGAGAAGACAGTGCAGAGCCAGAGCTCTGCTGTGGCTCCTGTGGCTGCCCCTGAGAACCCTCTCAGCCTCCTCTCCCTCACCACTGCCCGAGGCCAGGGGGATTTCACTCTGATTGGATTTCAATCTGGCCCCAGTCTCACACCTGATTATTGAGATGCTGTTTACCGGTGGCAGGCGCTGGCAGGCTCACAATGAGTCCCCAGGTAGTGGCAGCTCTAAATAATGCAGCATCTGCCTCCAGCCCAAGCCTCACACTAATTCCTTCTGCCCACTTTAATACTCAGAGTTTGCCATCAGACAGGGGAAGCACAGAGCAAGGCCCCAGAGAAATTCCAGCACAAAGCAACACCACTGGAAGGAGACTTTGGACCTCCCAGGGACTCCTGTTCACATCCCTCGGCTCAGCTCAGCAGGCTGAGAACTAAGCCCAACCAAAACACAGTAAACCAGGCCCAAGCAAGCCAACATCAAACAAACCAGACCCAAACAAATTAAACCAGACCCAAACAATCAACACAGAATAAGCCAGACCCAAGCAAAATAAACCAGACCCAAACAAATTAAACCAGACCCAAACAAATTAAACCAGACCCAAACAAATTAAACCAGACCCAAACAATCAACACAGAATAAGCCAGACCCAAGCAAAATAAACCAGACCCAAACAAATTAAACCAGACCCAAACAACCAACACAGAATAAACCCAAACAAAATAAACCAGATCCAAACAAATTGACATTAAAAAACCCAAATCAAAACAAAATAAACCAAAGCAAAATAAGCCAAAACAAACCCAAACCAAATCAAGACAAAAAATAACCCAAACTAAATCAAACCAAACTTAAACCAGCCCAATATAAACCAAACTAAGCCCAACCAAACCAACACAAATGCAAAATAAACCAAATCAAGGCAAAATAAACCAAGGCAAATTAAACCAAACCAACCCAAAATAAACCAAACCAACCCAACCCAGCCCAGACAACCCAAAATGACCCAAGCCAAACCAGAATCACTGCCCCTCTGCTGCTGGCCACAGCCCTGCTGGCCCAGGGGAGGATGCTGGTGGCTTCCTTGGTCACCCACGCCCAGGCTCAGCTGCTGCCAGCCAGCACCCCCAGGAGAAGGATCCCCCAGCAGTGCTTCATGCCCCCACACAGCGAGGACAGAGGCTCCTGAGACCCTCGTGTTCACTAGGGACAGCTTCTTGGTGCCAGATCTCTTCCACCACTGCCACCTGCAGTGATGTTCTGGGGAGGTGGAAATGAAAGCTGACACTCAGCTCCAGCTCTGGGCTTGCAGAGTTCCCCCTCGCTCAGCCTGGAAAGCAAAGGGAACATTGTTGGAGCTGGGAGATGATTTGTGCCTGAGAGCTGAGTAATGATCACAGGATTTATTTACCTCCAATTACGTCTGACAGCCACCAGACTAACAGACAGCCTGGGTCCTGCAGCCAGCAGATCAATCACAGCAGCTCCTATCTCGTGGCACTGGAGCCAGCTCAGCAGCCTGGGAGATCCTCCCCAGCCAGCTGTGAGGTGTGCTGGGCAAAAAAAAAACCAAAAACATAGATTGGTTTGGGAGCAAAGCTCCAAACTGGCTACATTTAACTTAGATCCACTTTACCTGCAGCAACTGTGGAGGGTCCAAGCCTGGAGGTGCCCAAGGCCAGGCTGGATGAGGCCCTGAGCAGCCAGGGCTGGTGGGAGGTGACCCTGCCCATGGCAGGGGTTGGCACTGGACCAGCTTTGAGGTCCCTTCCAGCCCAGCCCACCTGCTGATGCTATAATCTTGGCTGCTGTTGCTCCTCAGTGTTGTCACACAGGAGCCACACTATAAATTTCTTTTGTGGAGTTAATAAATTCCCCTCCCAGCAGTCTCTGTGTGGAGACAGAAAAAGGTCCCCAAGGCAGCAGGAGACTCCTTTGATGTCTCTGAGTGTTATGGATGGGCCCCAGTGGGAGGCTTCCTGCAGACAAGAGAAATAAGATGCTGAGCAGCCAAGGACCCCCCTGAGATGGGCAGGTCCCAGCTGCTGCCCAAGGTAATGAGGATGATGATGACAATATTGATGGCTGTCAGCTCCACTCAGCTACCTCCTACCACACTGCAGCACACCAGCAGCAGCCTGGTGCATGGAGCCAAGCCAGGCTGCTCAGCCTCAGCTGGGGAGAGGATTTGCTGCCTCCAAGAGCTCTACCAACCACTTCTCTCAGGGGGCCTTGGGCTTCTGCTGCAGCTAAGGAGACATCCCAACAATTTCCCTCTTCCTAGTGCAGTTCATCTCTTCAGCATCAGCTCCCAAGGCCTGCAGTTTTAAGGAGTCATCTCTTGGTCTGTGGAAGAGTTGGGGCTGTGCAGCCTGGAGAGGAGAAGGCTCCAGGGAGAACTCACAGCAGCCTGCCAGGACCTGAAGGAGCCGCAGGAGAGTTGGGGAGGGACTTTGGACAAGTCTATGGACTACATTAAAAAAGGAGCCAAGCTCCACTCCACATGTCTGTGATGCTCCAGCTCATTCTGTGATGCTCCAACTCATTCTGTGGGTCTCCAACTCGTGCTGTGGGGCTCCAACTTGTGCTGTGATGCTCCAACTCGTGCCGTGGGGCTCCAGCTCATTCTGTGATGCTCCAGCTCATTCTGTGATGCTCCAACTCATGCTGTGGGGCTCCAACTTGTGCTGTGATGCTCCAACTCGTGCCGTGGGGCTCCAGCTCATTCTGTGATGCTCCAACTCATGCTGTGGGACTCCAGCTCATTCTGTGGGGCTCCAGCTCATTCTGTGATGCTCCAGCTCGTGCTGTGGGGCTCCAGCTTGTGCTGTGGGGCTCCAGCTCCTGCTGTGGGGCTCCAGCTCGTGCTGTGGTCCATGCCAAAGGGAGAGGTTTAGATCAGAAATTAGGGAAGAGTTCTTCAGCAGAAGTGTGTTGGGGTCACCGGCCCAGGCTGCCCTGGGCAGTGGTGGAGTCCCCATCCCTGAAAGGGTATCAAAGACATTGGTCTGAGGAGCTCAGGGCCATGGCCCAGGGCTGTGTGCAGGGGGGGGCTGGGCTGTGGGTGGGCTCCATGACCTTCAGGACTTTGCCCTGGCTCCCACCCAGCAGCAGGACCTCACCACTCCAGAGACTGCTGCCTAGGGAGAGCCTCCTCAAACTCAGAGCTGTTGTCCCTGCTCTCTCCTGCTCTCTCTAGCAGGGCTGTGAGCTAAGCAGGGCACGAAAGGTGCCCAAGCTCTGCTGCTCGAGTAGGGCTGCCCTGCTCTGCTCTGGCCACGGGCAGAGCCTTGCAGAAGCCTTAGCCTTTGGTTGGCACAGCGAGGCAGAAGCCCAGCAGCAGGAGAGGGAAAGCCAGAGCGAGGGAGCAGATGGATGAGTGCTGCTGACAGCCCTGAACCCTGCGCAGAAGCCATCAGTCACTCCCAGGGAGGATCACAGCCCCGCGATTGCATTCTAATTGCTTTGTGAGCTTCTAAAGAGCCTTTAGGAGGGATTTAAAGCTTCGCCTATTATCTGCTTACAAGGAGAAGCACTAAATATGATAAAGATCAATGACGAAGCTGCAAAACCCTTGAAAGGTATCAGGTCGGCTCCGTCTGGAAGGCTTCAGCTTCGTGCCAGAGGCAAGAATCCAGAGACAGGAATCCCAGCACCGGGAAGGGGCTGCAGGAGAGCTGGGGAGGGACCTGTGGCTGGGAGGGCCAGGAGGAGGCTTGGAGCTGGGAGAGGGGAGAGGAGGGGGAAATTCTGGTCAGGGAGGGTGGGGAGAGACTGGCACAGGCTGCCCAGGGAGGTTGTGGAGCACAGGCAGGGAGGGTGATGAGACACTGGCACAGGCTGCCCAGGGAGGTTGTGGAGCACAGGCAGGGAGGGTGATGAGACACTGGCACAGGCTGCCCAGGGAGGTTGTGGAGCACAGAAGCACCCAATGTGATCTTTGATCACATTGGGT
>VWZI01019315.1:1337-12744 GCA_013396835.1 Psilopogon haemacephalus
TAAAGTCATGACCTTATGAATCTTGATTTTTTTTTCTATTCACTGTCACACTTACTTCTGTGATTTCTTAGGACATTTCCATGTGAGGCAAAAGGTGTATATTTGGATTTAGTCAGGGAAATGTTGTTATATTGAGTTAATTCTCTAATCACTCATAGCTAAAACACAGAATTGTAAAACCATAGAATCAGTCAGGGTTGGAAGGGACCACAAAGATCGTCCAGTTCCAACCCCCCCTGCCATGGGCAGGGACACCCTACCCTAGATTACGCTGGACAGAGCCTCATCCAGCCTGGCCTTAAACACCCCCAGGGAAGTGGCCCCAACCACCCACCCTAGGAAACCCGTTCCAGGGCCTCGCCATTCTCATGGTGAAGAACTTCCTCCTCACATCCAGTCTGAGTCTCCCCACCTCCATCTTTGCTCCAGTTTACTCCAAAAGCTTTGCTCCAATTTACTCCAGCAGATGGGAGTACCAGACGGTTATTTTCATAGCATACAGTCCCTTAGTATTTCTTTTGATTAGTCCATTTTTTTTTCTGGGAGTGTGGTTATATGTTATTTTCCTGTGAGATACAGAAGAGCCTCCCTATAACCCACAGTGACTTCTGGTGTCTCTTCTGCAGATGATGTATCTTGGAGCTGACGTCACATTTTGTTGCTTCATATATTTCTCAGGATTAAGACACGATTAGCAGCAGTTTAACAGTTAGACAGGTCTATTCTATCACAAGCAAGAAATATAGAGGGTATGGACAAGCAACTATTACCAGAATAGTTTTCTGACCTGTGCTCATATCAAAGGGTACTGAGACAAGAAGAGATCGGGAATGTCTTTGTAGTTTGTCTTGATGGAGCAAAGTCACCTTAAAGTTCATGGAGGTGAAACCCTACTAAGATATTGAAATGTATAATATAAGCTCTTGTTTGTCATTCACAGATCAAGTTTCAGGTCTGCTGTCAAATTATCACAAGGACTTTAGAAAACAGCTCTTGATGCACATGTGTCTGACTTCCTAATGGTAAAGCTAATTAGATTCTCTGCTGATGGTTTTATAGTGAATTTTTTGATGTGACATCAGTGTCTGAGAAATTAATCTGCATCTTTGTGAATAATTCCTTAATGAAAGATATCAATGGCACTGGTCCTCAAGTGTTCTTCTATTTCAAGCTGGAAAATTTCTTATGTATAAATCTGTGGGTCAGAAAGACTGCCCTGATGATACAGGTCAAATGTGCTGCACATGAAGAATCACTGAAGAACTGCACATGCAACGTATTCAACACTTCTCATACAACCTAACATAAGCATTTACATTACATTCATTCACATGGCAAAGATCCTCAGTAATGATCAAGTATATACAGGAAAACTAGGCCTACTTGTTCTTGATCCCCTCTTTTCACAGATCACAGGATCACAGGATGTCGGTGATTGGAAGGGACACAAAGAGGTCACCAATTCCAACCCCCCTGACAGAGAAGGACTATACATTCTAGCTCAGATCACAGAGGAATTCATACAGACAGGCCTTGAAAGTCTCCAGAGAAGGAGACTCCACAACCCCTCTGAGGACGCTGTTCCAGTGCTCTGAAACACTTACTTCATAGTGATTAGATGTTGTGCTGAGGGACTTGGTTTAGTCAAGGACTTGTCATTGTGAAACTCATGATTGGACTCTACGATCTTGAAGGATTTTTTCCAGTCTAAGAAAAATTAAGAATAATTACATCCATTGCTCCTTGTCCTATCCCAGGGAACAAGTGAGAAAAGCCTGTCCCCCCAGCTCCTGACAACCAGCCCTCAGATACCTATAAACATTTATTAAATCCCTTAGTCTTATCTTCTCCAGACTAAAAAGCCCCAGGTCCCTCAGCCTAACGTCCTCAGGCAGTGCTCCAGTCCCCTCAGCATCCTTGTAGACCTCTGCTGGACTGTCTCCAGCAGATGCCTGTCCCTCTTAAACTGGGGAACCCAAAACTGAACGCAGTATTCAAGATGAGGCCTCACCAGGGCGGAGCAGAGGGGGAGAACCTCCCTTAATCTGCTGCACACACTCTTCCTAATACACCCCAGGATCCCATTGGCCTTCTTGGCCACAAGGGCACATTGCTGTCCTATGCATGATTTGGTATCCACCAGCACTCACAGGTCCCTCTCCACAGGTCTGCTCTCCAGCAGGTCACCTCACAACCTTTACTGGTGCAGTTTATTATTCCTCCCCAGGTGCAGGACTCTGCACTTGTCCTTGTTCGACCTCATTTCGTTCCTCTGTGCCCAGCTCTCCAGGATGTCCAGGTCTTGTTGGATGGCCACACAGCCTTCAGCTGTATCAGCCAAGCCTCCAAGTTTGGTGTCATCAGCAAACTTGCTGAACAGACTCTGTCCCCTCATCAATGTAATTGATGAAGATGTTGAACAGGAGTGGACCCAGCACTGATCCCTGGGGGACTTCACAGGTTACAGCTCTCCAGCTGGACCTGGCACCATTGATTACCACTCTTTGAACTCCGTCTTGTAACCAGTTCCTAACCCACCTCACTGTCTGCTCTTCCATCCCACACTTCCTGAGCTTGTTCAGTAGAATATCATGGAAGACAGTATTGAAGGCCTTGCTGAGGTCAAGGTAGACTGCATCCACTGTTCTCCCTGCGTCTACCCATGCAGTTAAATCCTCATAGAGTGCTGTCAGGTTAGTTGACCTCCCCTTGGTAAATCCACGCTGACTACTGATAACCTTCTTCTCTTCCAAGTGTCTTGAGATGCTCTCCAGAAGGAGCCCCTCCATCATTTTTCCAGGGATGGAGGTGAGGCTGACTGATCAATAGTTCCCTGGAACCTCTTTCTTGCCCTTTTTGAAGACTGGAGTGACATTGGCTCTCCTCCAGTCCTCAGGCACCTCTCCTGTCTGCCACGATTTAGCAAAACTGGTGGAGAGTGGCAGAGTAATAACACCAGTCAGTTCTCTCAGCACACTTGGGTGCATCTCGTCAGGGCCCATGGACTTGTGAAGGTTCAATTTGTGTAGCTGATCCCTACCCAGTCTGCGCTGACTAGTGGGGAGCATTCCCTCCTCCAGGCTTCCTCCCCTTCATCCAGGGTCTGGAGTACATAGGGGATTTCAGCCTGAGAGGTAAAGACAGAAGCAAAGAATGCATTCAGCAACTCTGCCTTCTCTGCATCCTCAGCATTCAGGGCTGCCTCCTCATTTAGCACTGGCCCCACACCTTCCCTGTTCCTACTGATGGATTTGAAGAAGCCCTTCTTGTTCTCTTTTACTTCCTTTGACAGCTTCAGCTGTGCAGGTCTCCTAGCAGGTCTACCCAATTGTTCACTCAGGGAAAGACACCTAGCTTGGCCTTGGAGGAAGTGGTCTTTAAAAATTAATCAACTTTCCTGGGCTCCTTTACCCTTTAGAGCCTTAGCCCATGGCATCTCTGCAAGCATTTCTCTGAAGAGCACAAAATAAGTACTGCGGAAGTCCAGGGTTGTTATTCTACTTGTTGGTCTGCTTCTACCCTGCAGAATACTAAACTGCACCATGTCATGATCACTGTCCCCAAGGCTGTTGCCAATCTTGATGTCCTCAACCTGTCCCTCTTTATTAGTTAATACAAGGTCCAGCAGTGCACCTCTCCTTGTTGGTTTCTCCACTACCTGCATCAAGAAGTTATCATTGATGCACTGCAAGAGCCTTTTGGACTGGCTGTGCCTGATTGTGTGAGCTTCCCAGCAAATATCAGGGTGACTGAAATCGCCCATGAGTACCAAGGAGTCAGCTCCAAAGGCTACCTCTAGTCCCCTGTAGAAGGCCTCTTCAACATCTTCCTCTTGGTTTGGTGGTCTATAGTAGATGCCTACAACAATTCCACCTCCTTTCCCACATCTCTTAATTCTTACTCACAAGCTTTCAACCCGTTCTGCCTCCCCCCTTGGATAAAATTCAGCTCATTTCAGTTGCTCTCACACATAGAGAGCAACTCCTCCACCTCATCTTGCTGGTCTATCTTTACTGAATAGTACAGAGCAATCCATGACAACATTCCAGTCATGGGAACTGTCTCACCATGTCTCAGTGATAGCAATTATATCATAGTTATTCAGCCTCGTGCAGATTTCAAGCTCCTTCTACTTATTCCCCATGCTCTGTGCATTGGTGTATAAGCCCTATTGGCTTTCACTCTTGCAGTCTGACCATTCCCAGCCACTTCCATGGCTACCAACCTAGTAGTAAGCTCTGTGTGTGCTGATTCCTTATTACTTGATCCCCGTGGTCCATCTCTGTAAGACTTAAAGAGTTCCTTTGTGTCCCCAGCATGCTGCAATTTTTGAGCCCAGCCATACCCTACTATATAAACCTTCTTCCCCTTGAAAAGAGGCACACACCATCTGCTGCCAGCAGACCTGGTGTCATGTGGGGGGACCCGTGGTCAGAAAAGCCAAAATCTTGCTGGAGGCAGCAATCTCAAAGCCAAGAGTTGCATCACTGAGTGAAGTAATAGACTCCCAGTTTTCAGGAGAGAGATCAGCTGGAGATGAGCTTTTTAGTTTTATCCATGTTGTCTATACTCTGACAGATTTTTAACAGGTAAGGCTGGAGCCTGAGGTTTTTATAAATTCTTGCCAGGTAAAGGAGTTAGAAGTTGGTTACTGTGAGGACAGCCAGTAAGGATGTGATGTTGCAGGTTAAAAAGCCTGCTTAACCTTACCCGAGGATAAAGTGACAGTAAGTGACATACATATATGTGATCTGAAAGACTGTATTGGACCTTCACTCTGTGTTTCAGCAAAGAGCAGCTGGGAGGTTACAGATAAGCCCTGTGAAAGAGATCTGTTAAGGTACTTCCATGCTTAAGGCCTTGAAACGGAGATGATGCCACAGACTATGACATGAGAGCTGAGAAGTGGAGGTTAAAAGACTGTAATGGAAGTCTGATGTAGTAGCTTTGGGAAAGCAAGTACTGTCTTTTCTGGAGCTGAAAATGATAAGAATTTGGATCATTTTAACGTAAGAATACATAGCAAATAAGGTTGTTCCCCCTTTCCTGTCACTAATATCCTGTGTTAATTACCATACTGATTTTGGAGAAGGAACTCTGCCTGTTCTGTTGATACCATACAAAATTAGACCAAATTCAGCTAGAGCATAAGTGCTGTAAACTCTTTTAAAAACCAGCACAAGGATCGTTCATTCCAGAAACTGAAAAGCCTGGCTTCCAACACCTGCCCTAGAATGGCAGATTGAGCTTAAGTATCCCCAGGCAGAAAGACAGTTTTAACAAAAGAGGCTGCTCCTATCTCTTGGAAAATGAATTATGGGATAATCATGTTACGTGTATTTCTTCAAAAAGAGTTCAGATTTTGACTTCCTATTTGAGAGAAGTGCAGCCTGGAGCAAATCACTGAATTTATATAGAGAGGTAAGGAAGAAGACTAAATACCTCCTAGTTTAGGAAATGAACTGTTGAGAATCATCTTCACAAATTCTTTTGTGTCCCTAAATATTTCATAAGGAGTTTGACCCCTGAACCCAAACTAGCAGTTCCTGCAGCAGATTCAGGAGCCTTGAGGAGCCTTCCACTAGTTTCTGTCAAACTTAGGTTAATTTGTTTTTGCACATCTGCTCCTAAACTTCCACTTCATACTTACACAAGCTTTTGTTTAGATAAAACCTTACTGTTAAAGTCTAGAGTCTTTGTTTCAGATGGCTATATTACCAAACACTCCTTATAGAAATGAAATATTTACTAAGCATATTTAAACAGATTATCTCAAATTTAAACAGTTAAATTTAAAATATTCTTAAAAGAATACTGAAACTATTAGTAGGACTTTACAGTAATACTTAAAGAGCTGTGTCATGCCAGAAATGGCAATTGACTAAATCTTTTTAATTCTTGAATTGACACTGTGAGATCTTCTACATGTGAAAGCCACAGATTATCCACTTCCTTAGGTTAAAATATTTTAAGCAATATTATGTAAAACATTTGTGATTGAACTAAACTTCATCACACTGAATATATTCCTTGTAAACATGTATTACCAGCATACATATATATATATCTACCTATATATATCTCAATAAACAAGGAGTGCATCCTTCTTGTCACAAAACGGTGGGTTCCAGCAACTCCAGCTTTCCTAAATCACACTTACAATGATTGAAGCCAATTTGCACAAAAGAGCAGTGGAAAATTAATATAAGAGAACATTTGATTTCACATATGTTTGCAATAAAACTGTTGTTTTAAATTACTTAATTAGAACAGTTTGACATACGTACTGGAAACTAGCATGATGGCATTGTCATGACCACAAAAGTCAGAGAGGGAGTGAAAGCACTGGGAATGGAGAGGAGAGAGTAAGTGTTTTAAAATTACCAAAAGTTTCAGAGGAAAAAAAAAAACAAACAAAAAACCCCACAAAAAAACACAAAACCAAACACCAAAAACCAACAAAACACCCAACCCTCAGCTCCAGTCACATGTCCCTGTGTGTGAAGAGAAGTATGTGTTTTCTTAAGGGGGAGCTGGATTTTTTTTTTTTTTTCTTTTGCAGTGTATTTAATCCTCAATAATCTGTAATGACTAAACATGTTTTAACCTATGCTGCATGTCTCACAGTGCCACCACAAAGAACAAAAGGAAAACATATAGTCACAGCCTTGGCTTTTCCTCCATGGCACTCTCCACTTGGAGCTTGCAAGGCAACAGCATACCTTGTAAGTCTTTTCAACGTGTTATGGAAGTAAAGTTGGTATAACAACCATCAGTACTGACACTCAGGAAAAGCTTCTGCAATTCAAAAAGAAGTGATTTACTCTGATTTCCATTGATGTCCCCAGAGCAGGTTACTCTTTTCAGGCCATTGGAATCCAGGCTCTGACTTGCAGGCTTTCTGCATGTGCATTTCTCACTAGCCAGCAGCCCACCTAGCGATGAATTTTAAAACCTTGCCACATTTTATTTCCTGACAAGCTGACTAATCTTTATTCAAATACTTTATCTCATGTTCCTCCTTCTTGTAGCCTTCCATATTATCAGCATTGACCTGACCACAGAGCCCAGTTTCTTCACACATTTAGATTTACAAACACATTTAGATTTACACTTGTATCTCTTTCTTATTTTTTAAAGTAACTGTGGTATATTAGTTTCATTTAACTCAACTTACAAACAGTAAAAATACATTCATGTTTCCTTTACTCTGACACAGGCTCAAGGGGTACCTTCCACTAGCTAGATTTTCATCATTCACAGCTCCCAACTTCCTGGACCATTGTTACTGTTTTCTGTAAAGACGGATCCCTTCAAACAGACTGTCACATCAGCAGCATCACATGCAAAATGTTTTTCGTTTGCTTTCACAGTGCTTTGTTTTCCTCAGAAATCTAAAAATATACACAAAATATGGAAATTAATCACACTGATGAACAGGCATCCAAATAATGGATGTACATCAAAGCATTTTAAACATGAAGAAATATTGCACAGTACCATGTATTAGTGAGTCTGTTTTAAAAGATACTTAGATATTTTAAAAACAGACTTAAGAATCAAGAGATATTCATATTCATTGAGAATTAACATTGTGGGAAATGGAAGTTAGAGATGTGATTATCTATTCAAATCTCAGTAAATACTTGAATGCTAGAGATGAATGAAAAATGGAAATTTCTTCACATCAGAAGTTTCATTATAAAGATATACCCTGCAACTCAAGGGAATTCAAAGCTGTCAATGTATTTGTTGTTTGTTTTTGTTTTTTTTTAAATTCTTCCTTTAGTACCAGAAATCAAAAGCATACCCTGCCCCCTTTTCCTCTTCCAATTTTAGTATCTTCAAGTAGGTTCACAGTCTGTTTGTCTTATTATCTTTTCAGTGTCACACCAATTAGTCAGGTAGGAGGATTGAGAGCTGGGAGAGAGCAAACACTTTCTTATCACTGAGAATAAAATTTCCATGCCTCCCTAGCAGACACACTTTCCGTCCTGCTGTAAATGGAAAAACTGAAAGCATTCTTGGGACAGGCTAGAAACTGACTGAAAATTCCCATTTAAATACAAGTTGCTTATGTCTTGTGGGGCATGTGATGGTTTGAGACTATATATAACTTAATTTTACCCCCTAGTTTCAGGTTTTGCAAGGTCTCCACTTACTGTAATCCATATAAATCTACATTTTATTTTGAATTTTTCCTAAGTGTAACAATACTAAACAAGGCACAGAAGTCAATAACAATCCAAAACTGCATGTAAGATCCACACACAGGCTGAGAAGAACAGCAATATCAGCATTCAGCAGTTCAGCATTAGTCACATTCAGCCAATATCAGCATTCAGCATTAGTCACAGTCCTTTTTTTTTTTTTTCTGTCAGAAACTAGATGTGGTGCTTAGGGATATGGTTTAAGGTGAATCTTGTAGAGTAGGGTTATAGATTGGGCTTGGTGATCCTGAAGGTCTTTCCCAATCTGGATCTTTCTGTAATTTTGTGTGTGATTCTGTCTTGACAAAGGTACTGACTAAAAATTTTGAAGGCTTTTTGCATAGTCTTCAGAATCTGTAGTGAGTTTTAACCACATACAGAGTGAAATAGAGAGCTCTTGTCTTTGAGTTACATATGTGTTTGCTCAAACAGAAATTAGAGTTATCAAGTATGTAGTACATCTTTTTTTCCCCATCAACACAGTCTTTAGAATTTAACAATTTTGTGCTATGGAGAGGCTGTTTTACTCTTCTTTTTTTTCCCTCCCTTTAGTCTAAATTCCATTTTAAAAGAATCTTTCTGAAGCTATAAGGTTATTTTGATTTTTATAGCCTCTGGAGAGAGGAGGAATTATATTAGAATTTAAGTGATGGAGAGCACCAGTGAGATTAAATCTAATCTAAAAGGATGAGGTTCAGGACAAGAACATTACAACATTAAAACCCCTCCAAAACCACTCACCACGAACAGTTTTCAGGATAAAATCTGAATTTTTGCATTCTCAAAATCAGCTGTGCTTTCAATAGAATGCTCCCTTTTTTGTCTTTAAATCTAAATGAAGGATTTGTTTCTTCAGTTCTGCTTTGGAGTAGAAAACACACAACTCCTGTTCAATTCTAGAGTATGAGAAAAGCAAAGAGCAGCAGTCTGTTAAGGAAAATGGAAATCAGAGGTCATTTATTCTTGAGCTGGTGTAGTAGAGATTTATAGAATGGGGAAGAAAAATAAGGTTATTTATGCATCAGTAGGTTGTATAATCTGTTTGCTGTTGTTCTTAACCCATCTACTCATGTTGCTGTAAGTATTCCAAACAATGGAGCTGATTAAAAAGACAAACTTTTCTGAAAAGAATTTATACTCAGCTCAATGCACATTTTAAGCCTGTGAATCTTTGACAAAACACTAATGATTACTCAGCAAGCAGTGTAGTAGAATCAGGGAGTAATTTGAGTAACAAGGATTGGTTGTACAGACAGTGCTTAGGCATCTATTGCTGAAATAGATAATAAGCTGCAAGCCATTTCTGACTGAGTGTGGAAATGTAACAAGTTAAAATTCATTATGAATCCCTATGGTGATCTAAAAAGCTATGTAGCATCTTAGTGCAATAACTATTTTGTTTCCAGAGAGAGCAAGAGGGGAAAAAACAAAAACAAAAACAAACAAACAAACAAAAAAAAAAGTTGAGAGGCTAGATCTAGACATGACAGACAGCTACAGATGCTCACAATAACATTTTCCGGAAACAATGGAGAAAGAAATCTGTTCGGAACAGAGTGAAATTCAAAACTTTTTTTTTCCTAAGTCTCCAGAGCTGATTGTCTTATTTCCATATATAAATACAAAGCAGAGGGAAAAGAAACTAAAAGAAAAAATACAAAACAAAGCAAAACAAAACAAAAATACACACACAAACAAACAAGCAAAAAAGCCCAAACAAACAAACAAAAAATATCACACACCCAAACCAACCAACCAACCAAGAAACCGTGAAGATACATCTCGGTTTTGAGGTTTATGTAAGAACATTTTAAAAACTTTCTTTCTAAATATTTTTCATGTTAGGCAATATCTCACAGGCAATTGCACCTTTCCACACATAATGATATAAACACCACTGCCACCAAGACTAGGGAAATTTCACATTTAAAGGAGATAAAAATGTTCATTAGGCTATTATACAGTGGTTTTTGTTGTTGTTGTTTGGTTGTTTTTTAAAAGAAGTAACCTGTCTTCTCCAAAACAAGACAGAATCTGCTTTAAGGAACACTACCTCTGATTCGTCATCTACTTTGTGTTTTCTGCCCTTCCAATCAGAAAATTTTAGCCTTCAAATCCTACAGCATGAAAAGTCCTGTGCAAATATGAAATATTACGGCTCTGCAATGTTTTAAAAAAAGATTTATTGGAGTGATGAATCAAATTCAGCACCTGTTTTCATTACTTTTATGGTGTATTTCAGTTAAGTTATTGCAAGCAGCACCACGCAGCATACAAATGTTTCTTTGATGGATTGGGTAAAACTAACAAGCAGTTACAGGGTAAAGATATTATCCCAACCAGTATGCTGATGATGGTTTTATGTAAACTGCAACACTCTATTAGAGAAAGCATCTGGCACTGTCTCCTAGAAAACATCAGAATATCTCCTGTGAACGAGTTTTTTTTTCTGTTGGAAATAGCTTAGTTGGAAATTATATTTTTAACAGCAGCAACACTGAATCATATTTTGCAGGGAAAACGTGTTATGACTATTTTCCTAATATTATATGAAACCACTGCCAAACAGTTAGTAATTGCCTATCCCCTGACTTGTCCTAAAATACATTATTTTGGGCATAAACAAATCTTCCATGAGAGAGGGCTGATGAAGAGAAAGAGACAATGAAAGGCATTGTGGTGTTTTCCCTGAGGTCAGCTGTGCAATTTGTCTTCACATGGCAGGGAGCATATTCAAAGAAGAGCAAAGACTTAGTATTTCAGTACTTGGTGACAAATAAATAGTCCCAGTTCAATCACACATATATGAGTCGTAACTGGGAATGCCATGTGCCATATCCTGTGGGTGAAAACATGTAGTGACATTATCAAAGTTCTCTCGCTCCAAGACACAAGAGAGAAGTCTTTCAGCACAAAGATGGATTGCTCAGGATCCCTAATTTGAAAGTATTGTGGATATGTTTCACCTTACTTAATGTAAATATTTTTGTGCAAATGTATTTGCCAAAGCACAGTGGGTATATATCCCATAAAGAACAGATCTGAGCACAAGCCAGGAAGTCAGGGACAGAAATCCATTTGTACTTCTACAAGCTAGTAACAGAATTAGACTGGGTCACTTACTTCAGTGTGTAATATTCAATGGACCTACTTTGTTTCGTTTAATCCCCGCAGAAAGCAAGGAATCTGTATCACAG
>VWZI01019315.1:24917-38670 GCA_013396835.1 Psilopogon haemacephalus
AAAAAAAAGCATAGTCACAGAAAGGGGTGCTGCAGAAATTGAATCATAGTACCATAGAAGTCTGGAGGAGAGTTTTAGCCATATGGTTTCTTGGGAAAGAAATATCCATAACACCCACATCTTAAGTTATTATACTTACAAAAGCATCAGGATTTTAAGTACATTCCAGATTTGAAAATTTGGAAACTGAAGAGGAACATTGCAAACACATTACAGATTTAAGTGATAGGCTGGATGGTAGAACTGTCAATGCCAATCAAGAAATAAAGTGAAAAAGACAATTAGGGGGTTTAGATTAGATAAAAAGAGAGAGTAGAGAAGCTGATTTGCAAGGTGTTGTCATAGAGATACTCACTAACTTCAGGCTTACAGACTAGATCAGATCTAGAGAGAAAAATTGCAGGCAGGAATTGCCTGAGGAGCTATTGGATTGCCTTCCAAGGCTGCCTAAGTGCAGGAAATGGCTTTGAAGACTAGAGGCAAGTCAGTAGATGTCACAGTACTCAGTAAGGGACAAGATATTAGAAAGAAGAAGTACAGATGATTTTGGATGATTAACAGTAGTTTTGAAACTTGTCAAAGAGGAAGAGTCATAATAAAAAGTGTCTCAAAGGAGCTGGAAAAAACACAAGGAGCTGAAATGAAAAAGTTCTGAATCACAGAATCACAGAACTTTAGAGGTTGGAAGGAACCTTCAGGGATCATCGAATCCAACCCTCCTGCCAAGACAAGATTACCTAAGGCAGTTTGCACAGGAATGCATCCAGAGAAGGAGACTGCACAACCATTCTAGGCATCCTGTTCCAGTGCTCTGTCACCCTCACTGTAAAGAAGTTTCTCTTCATGTTGAGGTGAAACCTTCTATGTTCCAATTTGTAGCCATTGCTCCTTGTCTTATTGCTGCTCACCAGAGAAAAGAGATTGGCCCAATCCACTTGACACCCATTCCTCAGATATTTGTACACATTTATCAGATCTCATCTCAGTCTTCTCTTCTCCAGTCTAAACAGCCACAGGTTGCTCAGTCATAGGGGAGATGATCAAGTCCCCCAGTCATCCTTGTGGCTCTCCACCAGACTCTCTCCAGCAAGTTCTTGTCTCTCCTGAACTGGGAAGCCCAAAACTGGACACAGTATTCCAGGTGTGGTCTTACTAGGGCAGAGTAGAGGGGAAAAAGAACCTCCCTAGACCTGCTGGCCACACTTTTCCTGACGCACCCCAGGATGCCATTGGCTCTCTTGGCCACCAGGGCACATTGATGGCCCATGCAGAACTTGCTGTCCACCAGGACTCCAAGGTTTTTCTTCACTGAGCTGCTTTCCAGCAGGGCAGCCCCCAAATGTACAGATGGCTGTTGTTTTTCTTCTCCAGATGGAGGACCCTGCACTTGTCCTTATTGAGCTTCATGTGGTTAGCCTTTGTCCAACACTCCAGCCTGTCCAGATCTTGTTGGATGGCAGCCTGACAGGCTGTTGGACACCACTCCCCAGTTTTGTATCATCTGTGAACTTGCTGAGGGTGTACTCAATGCCCTCATCTAGGTTGTTGATAAAGATATTGAATAAAACTGGACTCCATACTGATCCCTGGGGAACACCACAGGCTAAATGCCTCCAACTCATTTCTGTGCCACTGACAAAGTAGAAATGGGAAACTTTGACAAAGATATCTGTGGAGTTTTAAGTTAGCAGGTAGATGACAATGAGACAGAAGTAAGGCTATTGCATATTATTTGTACCTTGTTATTTGTATAATACTGTTAGTGTTAGTAATGAGGTTCTCTTTCAGAGGAGTTCAAATGTAAAAGTAGCCTACACTATAATGAGTAATAACATCAAAAATATGCTATCATGGTTGTAAAAACATTTGCTGTGACACTATCCCAAGTGAACTGAATGAATTAACTGCAAGGGGGAAAAAAAGACATATTAGCAAGGGTAGTATATAACTATACTACATAACCTTTTTTGGTAGACTATTAAAATATTAGAACATTTTTTACAGCACTATGCCCAGTAGGAAAAAAAAAATCCCATTGGATTTAAGGTCAGTGATGTGAAGAACCGATATAAGATAAGAGAAAAAGCTAGGACATAATTATAATGTAATCCTTTCCAATTCTCTAGTTTAAAGTCGCTGACACTGATTCTAAATTTAGAAAACTGTCAAAACAAATGTAGCATTACCTTGAAAATTAAACTGCAAAAACCTATCAGGGCAGTGATTCTCACATCCCTATATGTGGACACATCTTTGAAATAATAGAATCATAGAGTAGTTTGAGTGAGAAGGGACCTTAAAATATCATCTAGGTCCAACTCCCCTGCCATAGGTGGGGATATTCCCAGTAAGAGGTTGTTCAATGCCTTGAAATGGCCTGGGTTGAGAGATCTTGTTAAAGAGCACCTTCCACTGCCATTGGCTGGCTGAATTACTGTACTTGCCCAAGGAGGCACGCCTATAATGCTGTGTTTTAAACTGTTACCAGGTTAAACATACACACACAGATGGTATCACTGAAATGTACAAAGTAGAAGATTTTTGTAGTGCTAGCTGGGCTATCTATACAACTCTAATGTCAAAAGTATCCATGCAAAATATTTTAACATCTCTTATTTGCATCAGCATTAGCATAATCTGAGTTATCTTTTCTGAACTCTCTTGCTCTTAGCTTGCGGGTTTTTTTTTTCCTTATGGTAGGAATGTGCAAACTAACATAAGCAAAATGGGACTTTGTTAAGCTCACCTTTTGTTAGAAACATTCCACAAGTCTTACAATACAGAATAATGCTCATCAGCACTGCTTAGAATAATTTCTGATTAATTTATAACACANCAGTGAAAAAACCCAAAAAAGGGTTTATTTTTTTTTTTTTTTTTTTTTTTTTACTGTTTCACCATGTGTTTCTATCTGGTTTAGTCTGGCTTAAGTTGGACTCCAGTTTTCCAGATGGACAGGAGAACAAAATCAATGCTTGTAAGAAATTTCCAGCAGCTGTTTATTCACCCTTATTTTATTGCCGATCATTTTGCCAAGGATTCGGTAATTAAGCTTCCATAATCTTCTTTTCTAGTGATTTGAAAGCTATGATAATCAGGGCCATGAGTCAGTCCATAGGCTTTACAGATACCATGCACTCTTACATGTCTATACATAAATACTTATCATTTGATTTCAAAATTGTGTAGAAGAGAAAATATTAATTCTTGATATCTGTAATTTATGCTGAAATTCTTAGGTAGGTACTGTTGGTTGCACCCAACCTAAACTGGCAAAGGCAATCACATGCTATTTGAGTAAGTTTGCTTTAAAAACATTGTAGATAGAAGGAAAAAAAAATTAAAGGATCTAATACACTGTCATATGAAGCATTGTAATTTGAAATGCTTACAATAACTCTGTGTTTAAATCTTTTAAATTGCACAGCATTAAATCACACAATGGTAGTCTGCCCCTGCTTCTGATGCTGTGCATGTGAGGGACTGGCAATTCTCTGCAGAGGTCTGTAGAAATGCATGAGTAAAAGGATGAGAGATTTGCAGCTTTCTGCATTTCAGGAAAAAAATGCCATCTGGACTAATTTGTGAATCCAGCAGCACTGCTTCAGTTAAGCTCAATACTCAGGGAAAAATCTGACTGGGAGTATGGTTATGGAGAGGAAAGCTATTGACCTGGCACTAATTTGTAGCATTAGGAGTCTAATATTTTTCAGGAGTTTTTTTTCAAGCAGGTTACAGCACATTCCAATAAGGTGGTGAAAAATATTTTTCTCACTGGTGGGAAATTTGGTCCTATCTTTAAACAAAGAACTTGCATCCTTCTGGTTTCTGGTTTCAGGCAGAGTGGTGCTGTGTGTGGATTGCATCAGCAGTTTATCACGTTTATGTGACTTTATTTTGGATTTGCTTGTATGTTGCTACCATCTCTTTAAAATTTCAATTTGTACAGATTGTCCTTGCTATTTACTACACTGTAGCTTGACTCTCCCAAACAAAGTATGAAACCAAACATTTCTGGGCCCTAAATAATAGCTGTACTCTTCCTATCACTTACCATCTGCAGGTTTTGGATGCAATGCAATGTCACACTTCCAGCAGTTGACATGTGCTTCCACTGTTGATCTTTGGCATACTAAACTCTTCCTGCAGTTCTAGAAAATACCTAATGAAACTATAACAAGCCACGTATACTCACCAGCTTTATTTAACATAAGTACATATTATTTAAAGATAACCATTTTAATGAAAATAACTCAGAAATGTTCGAATGTTGTTTATTGTGACATCAGTTTTGATTGTTCCTGATTTGTAAAATCACTGGTGGACTAATGAAGAAAAATAATACTCCTTGAAAAGAAAACAATCTGAATATTTCAGGTGAAAATGTAGATTGGTGATGCCTATTTCTTATGCTGTGAATGAATCTCAGCTATTTACGAGCATGAATCAGGCAAAATGTACCTCAGGTTCTCTTTGATACTTTGCCAACTGGAAAATAAGTTAGTAAAGGTGAATTCCATTTAAAAACTGAAATACAGCAATACCCAGACAATGGTTAATAAACTTAAATTTATGGATCTCACCATAGTCATACCATTCTTTGTGCCATGTAACAAATTTTGTTCTTAATTACAGATAACAAGCCATTGAAATCAGATGTCACACATTGCAGCTGGGATTTGACTCATGTACACTATGTACAATGACAGAAGTAGCTGATCCAAAAAGAAGTATTGTTCTTAAGACAAAGTTTGTTTTTTTTTTTAAGGAATATGGAGGCTTGTTATGTCTCTGGGCACCTAAATATGTTTTAAAATGTGTATCTCTTCCTAGCTTTACCCCTGTGGACTTGATCTCACATCTGCTTTATGACCATAAAGCATTCTGATCTAGACTCTTGACTGGGTCTTGCCACAACCTTCAGGTCTGTCCTGCTGGCCTCATTCATGTCCTCATCTCCCTCTTATCTCAGTGAGTAGCCTTTATTCTTGCTGCTTATTGGCAAAAAACATGAACTAGTTTTGCAGTCATTTTCCTTCCTGATACTGCTAAAACAGGCAAACTTAATCCATATATAATTCATAAATGGGTGGATGCTGCAGCACTTTTTGCTGTTGCACTCAGCCTATGGAGTGAGAGATTCACAATTCAATACGTGATTTAAATGGTAATAACTCATTCAAACGAAACCAAATTACTTCCACCATAAGATTTTTTGAAAAAGTGCCATTCTTGTGTCAGATTTCTAGTTGCAAGACTCAGCTCTTTTCAGAGAAGTGTTCAAAAATAGGTCAGTTTTTTATATAGCAAAGACCTTATAGCTTTCCCTTACTTTCAGAAACACCCTGAATGTACTTCCTTAGGCTTTCAAAAATCAATGAACAGCAAAGTTCAGATAACAGCTGGAAATATTTAGGAAAAGGTTTAGAGTAGAAATCCACAGGCAATTTTAAAATAGTAATTATTACTCTGTTGTAATAAAGGGGGCAAAACCTCTGAGTGGAGTAGTGTGGCCAGCATTTGAAGAGAGATATTTTTTTGCTTTTACTCTGTTCTTTTGAGACTCCCACCTCAAGTACTGCATCCAGTTCTGGTGCCCCATCGTAAGAAGGACATGGAAAATTGGATAGAGTCCAGAAGAGGGCCACAAAGGTGATCCACAGGCTGGAGCACCTCTGCTATGAGGACAGGCTGAGGGAGATGGGTTTGTTCAGAGGGGAAGACCTTTTAGGTGCCTTCCAATACCTGAAGGGAACATGCAGAAAAGCTGTAACACAGAGGGGAATGGTTTTATGCTGAGGTAGAGTAGGTTTAGACTAGACCTTAAGAAGAATTTCTTCACTACAAGAGTGGTGAGACTCTGGAACAGGTTGCCCAGGAAGCTTGTGGATGATACCTCACTAGAGGTGCTGAAAGCCAGGTTGGATGAAGCCTTGAGGAACTAATTCTAGTTGAGAGGCATCTCTGCCCATGGCAGGGAGGTTGGAGTAAACGATCTCCAAAATCTAATCTAAGCTGTTCTATGATCCTGTGATGTGTTAATTGCCTTCTTCCTGTGTTCCAGAAAAAAAAATTAAACATTGACAGGTTAGGGGTGACATGCTGGAAAGCAACTCTTTGGAGAAGAACCTGAGAGTACTGGTGAACATGAGACAGCAATGTGGCCTCGTGGGCATGAAATTCTAGGTTATTCTGAGGTGCATTAAGAAGAATGTCACCAGAAAGTCAAGGGAGGTTCTCATCACCCTTTACTCTGCCCAAGTGTAGTGGGTTTGCAGTTACCTGCCCCCCCCCTTTTTAAAACCCCAGCTAAAACTCAGAAAAAAACATTGGAAGTTAATAAATGAAGCTTTATATTTACAGCAATGCACATATACAAGCAAATATTTACAAGATATAACAGATATTTACAGAAATATACAGTTAAAAAGGTAATACACACACCACGCCCCTCCCAGAGATCAAAATCCCCAAGAGAGGATAACCAAACCCCCCTACCACCTTTCCCCCCTTCCCCAGCCTTATCTCACCACCTCTTGATGCTGCAGACAAGCTGAAGAACAGGGAGATTAGTAATATGAAAAGAAGTTAGTCGTTTTAGTGATTTTACTCTGAATTAGTTCAAAGGCAGAGAGACAAAGGAGAAAACGGCCAGAGCCAGCAAAGACCCAGGCAGACTGGCTAATCTGGATGTTTTGAGAACACTTCTTAAAACAAGTTTCTTTTCTTTCTCAGTGCAACTTGGTGAAGTGACACAATGTGTTTAACTCTCTCTCAGCCAATAGTCTAATTTCTCACTCAAATTCTCCAATTAGCTCAAACCAACACACCAAGTGAGGACACATTTAGAGTATTGTGTCCTCCCCAGTTGTGAGCTCCCCAGTTCAAGAGTGAGAGGGTACTACTGTAGAGAGCCCAACAGAGGGCCATAAGGATGATTAGGGGACTGGAACATCTGGAGATGATGAGAGACTTGAGGTTATTTAGACTGGAAAAGGGATCACAGAGAAGTAATCTTGTCACTATATATAAATATCTAAAGGGTGGAGGTCATGAGAATGAGGCTGGGCTGTTCTCAGTGGTGATCAGTGACAGGATGAGAGATAAAGAGTACAAGTTAGAATGCAGAAGGTTTCACTTGAACTTAAGAAGGAACTTCTTCACTTCAAGGATGTAGGAGCACTGGGACAGGTTTTCCAGAGAGGTTGTGGATTCTTCTTGCAGACTTTCAAAACCCAGTTGGATGTGTTGCTGTGCAACCAGATCTAGGTATACCTGTGTTAGCAATGTAAGTTACATTAGGTGATCTCCAGAGGTCCTTCCAACCCATTCTGTTCATAGTGCTATGATTCTGTGACAAGGTAAGTGTGTTTAAATTGTGTGCTTAAAGTATGATTAATTGCCAAGAGATACTGAGGGATGTAGAATGTATGCTACCTTTGGACTAGATGGCATTATACAAGTTTCATTCTGTTCTTAACGATATATGTAAAAGTTTTATCAGTGGATTTGTTTTAAGACATTCTGAAACATAACTGACTTTTAATTATTTTTCCACAAATAAATGCACATTCTGTTATTGTAAATATTTAGATATTGTTATTGCAAATATTTATATAAATAACTCTTTTGGGGGGACTATTAATTGTACAAATGTTAAATGTTCATTTTCAAAGACGTACATGGCAATATACACAGGGAGCTCAAAAACTTTGTTGACCTTCAATAACTTAGTGAGGATATTTTGAAACACTTTCTCAAATGCAGAGTAGTATTCATATTGCCAAGTGTATTCCTCTGAAAATTTATTGAAAAACAGGAAATTCCAGCTTATCTAAATTCCACAATAAGCATATCGAAGAAATAGATATTAAACTACTTACTCCTGCCACCACTATTGCCACTACTCTTAATGCTACTATTGCTACTGCTATTAAAGTGCATTGTAGTAATTACAGAAAAAAAAAAAAACAACAACAACTTTTAAGCTGAAAAGTCAAATAATTAAAATAAATTAAAACAACTATGTTTTTCCTGATTGCAAAAATGTTAGTGCAGCTTTTATTCTGCCCTTACACATTGAGGCTGCATTCTGAATGATGTAGAAGTCTCTTAGGAAGAGAAGATGATGTCATGAAGTGACTAATAACAATTTCATAGAGTGTATATGCAAAACTAAAAAAAAACTAAAAGGGAAAGAAAGTGAAATTTCATAGCAAACTTGGTATGACTGTTTTGTATTTAATAACATGAATTGCTATACTTATAGGAAGGTGTATTATCTGTACATATATATATAATGAAAGGATTGTTTGGCAGTCCTTTCCTACTTCCATCATTACAGTTTGACTTCAAGCCTTCAGCAACTAAATACAGACTCCAACCAATTTCAGTACTTAATAACTCTGTGTAATTATGAACCTGCGGATACACTTACATTAAGTGTATTTATTTTCTCCTCCTTTCTCAGTAGAATATCACTGTAAAAAATACACAACTGTTCAAATGGTAGTAATTTTTCAAAATCAACCATTAGAATTTCATGCTGTGTTTACTGTTCCAAATAAGAGCTAGAAAATAATGAAGTATAGTTTACTGTCTCTCAGTACTTATTAAGTGTAGCTATGACTGGTAAGATTTATATTGATAGCCACATATGAGGAAAGCAGATTCTAATTTATTCTAACTATAATTCAGAGTTTATAGGTAGACAGCACTTTCTAATGCACACTGTAAATTTTATTTTTAATTTTGTTTAAAGTTTACTAGAAGAACTCATGAGACAGATATTTAAATGATACTGACTCATAAGTTAATTTCATACAATTGGGTTTTATTAATTAAAGCTGTCTTGGTGATGATTACTGGCTGACAACAGAATCAACATGTATCAAGAGAAATATTTCTTATCTCTTTTAAGAGGAGAAGAAACTGCTTAGTTCAAAAAGAGTCTAAATACTTGGTTCAGAACCTTGAATAGATAGATAACTGGGACACATACCATCACAATGCAAATACAAGATAGAATGAAACTACTTATTTACAAGAAGGGATTTACCTGTGATTTATGTTGATTAGTAGTAAAAATAAAATTAGTCTCAAGGGCTCTCAGGAGCAAAGAATTTAGGACTCTTAATCATAATTTCTACAAATTTAGGGTAAGAACTACAGTGTCTGCTGAAATTTGCAAGAAAATAAGAGCACTATTGTAGTGGGTTTGCAGTGACCTGCCCCCCCACCTTTTTAAACCCCGGCTAAAACTCAGAAAAACACACTGAAAGTTAATAAATGAAGCTTTATATTTACAGCAATGCAAATATACAAGCAAATATTTACAAGATATAACAGATATTTACAGAAATATACAGTAAAAAAGGTAATACACACCACACCCCTCCTGGAGACCAAAATCCCCAAGAGAGGATAACCAAACCCCCCTACCACCTTTCCCCCCTTTCCCAGCTTTATCTCACCACCTCTTGACGATGCTGCAGATAAGCTGAAGATCAGAGAGATTAATGGTAAGAGAAAGGGTTAGTAGGTTTAGTGATTTTACTCTGAATTAGTTCAAAGGCAGAGAGACAAAGGAAAAAGCTGCCAGAGCCAGCAAGACCCAAGCCAGACTGGCTCTCTGCAAGCACACTGCCTATCTCATGTTTTGAGAACATTTCTCAAAACAATTTTTTTTTCTCTGTCTCAGTGAAACTTGGTGAAGTGACACTGTATGTTTAACTCTCTCTCAGCCAATAGTCTAATTTCTCACTCAAATTCTCCAATTAGCTCAAACCAACACAACTCTAAAGCACCCTTTTTGGTGGAAGAATAAAAAGAGCTACATCATCAGGTGTAGGTGAAGAGATAACCATACTGAACACTTGAAAAAGACAAGTGTGTGCAGTGGCCACTGGTAATGTATTGTCTATAGTTACAAAGGTGTATAAGCATACTTCAAATGCTTTTTCAAACCCATGCCTCACTTTAGCCATGTTAATCTCCAACAGATGATGGTAAACTCAGCAATGTCCATCTCTGACTACATTAATGCTAAATCCATCTCCTCACCAAGAACATCGATTTACAGAAAGAAGCAGGGGGAAACTGCTGCCACACTATGGATACAAAAGGAACTACAAATCCTTCATTGAATCATTTGACAAGGGATTCTTCTGAGGATTCTCTTGATCTACCAGTTTTATCAGCACTTGCGCTACTACTCTGACCCACAGCAACTCTGATTCTGCTCGCACAAGTACAAGAACATCAGTTATGGTATAAAACCAGAGTATTTCACTCAGATGTACCTGCATTAGCAGTGCAGTTGGACTAGGTGATATCCAGAAGTTTCTTCCAATCCCTACTACTCTACCGTTTTGCAATTCTGTGCCTCTTTTGCTAGTAATTAGGGCTAATGCCCCAATTAAAAGATTAAAATGCTTTCCTAAGTTGTGCAGTAACAAGTGCAATAAAGGGAGGCCATATGAAGATTTCAGTAATGAATAACTACCTGAGATTTTGCATTTCACAAAGACTCTAATCTTGCAGTTTCTATTCCATTAGGATGTCTGCATGTGAGTATTCTTCATTCTCACAAGACTGCTAAAGTGTTTCTCTCTGCATGTGCCAGAGAGTTTTATATCCCAAGAAAGATTTAATCCATATCCTATGTCGTTGCTTCATTTTGTCATAGCACTTGAGGCCATTTCAAACAAAGACGACAAAAATAAAGAAAAAGGTAATTATATCATTGCAGAATCCCTGCTAGGAGATAGCTTAAAGTCCTGACATTCTAAAAAGAGAGTGACTTTCAGATCTAAAATGTTAAACCAGTCTTGTGAAGGGTTCCTTCCAAATAGCTGAAAACATAAATTGTTCACTTAAGCAGTTCAACATTCCCACCTAACTCGGTGTTACCCCTAAGTTACTGAGGGTGCCCTTGATCCCCTTGTCCAAGACTGCTGATAAATGCACTAAGCAGAGCAGTCCCAAATACAGAGCTCTGGGAAATGTCACCAGCTGAATTTAACTCTCTTCACCCCATTCTTAGGGCTTTGCCTATCCAGTAGTATTTGTTTTACCTAGTGAAGAGTGTGCCTCTCAAAATAACGAGTAGCAAACTTCAACAGGAGACTGCTGTGGGAGATGGTGGCAAAGGCTTTATTAAAGTCCAGGTAAACAGCCTTTCTCTTACCCACTAAGCACCTCAGCTTGTCGTTGAGGTTGAGCAGGACAAGCACTGTGTAATTGCATAGTCAAGTGTCCTAATAGTTTACTCACTCACATGGATTTTCTTTGTACATTGGTTTAGAAAAATCACACATGATCAATTCTGCTATGTTTTCTTCTGTTCTATGAAAATAAAATAAAACTATTTTGCATGGATATATTAAATTTACCAGCAATGGAAACAGTATTATGAAGTAGTATCATTAATGAGACTGTGGTCCAATATTAAGAGCCCAATCACTTCCTTACACCAAGGACAATCCCTCTACTTCATTTGTTCATTTAAAGAGGTTGTATGATGGGGTCTGATCCCAAGTAACTAATAGCTGCCAATTTGCTGTTTGTAAATCTGACTCTGCTGCTTCAATGAAAAGACAGCTAGTGTCATGCAAGCCACCCTTTCAAATACAGAATTTAATGGCCTAATGCAATTAGTTTAGTGAGAAGATAGTAATTTCTGTCCACTTCAGATTTTGTTCATCTCCTTTGTTTTCATCTAGAGTCTAGTGGACCAATCAAAAACCCCAACGTATTTAAGAAATAAAAGGAAGAATGAAGTAGGTTCTTTGGCAGCTCTTTGTTTTCTATAGGCCATGAAGACTTACGGTGTATGGTGTACATAAGTTAAGATCTTCAAGAACGTGCTCCACTCTTCAAATCATAGCTAGCCTGTATTGATCTTGTATAGAGGATTCGCTAGCAGGCATGAAAAATTCCTTGGTCGTGACTGTCTCACATAATCCTGCAAAGTATCGTATCATTGTCTGAAGAACAGTGCAGCCAGCTTCAAGGTCATCTTCTTTGCCATATAGCAGAAAAGAATAGTTTTGATGAACTGTGGGTGCATGTACACAAGAATATCTGGATAATGCTATCTTGGTTCCAGCTATACAAATTCAGAATAAATCATCTTTCTGCTCTGGCCTTTGGCACTAGGAACCATCACTTGTATCCCAATACACTTCATCTTGGGTTTGGGTTTTTTTTTTTCCCTTCTGCATATGTGGGACTGATTTGCTCTTTCTAGGAGCTAGAATTTTTTGTCCCATGAAGAAAGAATCACTAGCAAAATAAATTAATATCAGAGGAGGCTGCAGGATGACCTTACTTTCTTTTGACCCAGGCTCCCACTCACTGCAAAATTTATGTGAAAAAAATTACACCATCATGTTTCCTGCCATGGAAAGAAAGTACAAAACACTGTCTAAAACTCTGGCAATTGATAAGCAGCTCTGCATCATTCTTGGGTTATTAGTAAAATGTGGCACCTTAGAAACACAAACACTTTGGATTTTTGTTGGTATCTAAGTAAGTTCTTCCAACCAGTAAGCAATAAGAATTCATGTTGCATCTTACATAATGGGTTGCAGTTTGCCTTCAGAGTGTAGAAGAAATTGGATCCTATCTGCTACTCACAGTGATCATCTCTGAGGATGTATCTTCCTGGATGGATTCTGCTATCCACTCTAACTCAAAAATAAACAGATTATTTCTCCAGAAGCAGTGCTGCCAGGAGCTGCATAATCACAGTCATAAAAGGCATCACCAGAAGGATAATCCTACTAAAAAATGAGAGGATAGAAGAGAAATACATCAGTTTGTGTCAGAGAAGGGAGCAGCAGGAACATACAGAGTTTCAGAGAGGAACTTCTTCAATGTCTCACTGTGATGAGATGAATGTATGGGCAATTCAGAAAGTCCTAAGACTCATGGTTACTAAAAGTATATGGTGGGAGAAACAATCACAGAAATACTTCTAGTTTTTATGTTCTGTCCCAAAGCATAAGCAACTGTCAGAATGCTTGGCTAGGCAGATTCTTGGTATGAGCCAAGATGGAACCTCTTACATTACCATCTTCTTTTCATTCTCCAGTAAGGCTGTTATATATTGTCACCAGAATAGATATTAGATGATGCTATAATTTATTTTACTTTGCTCTATTTGAATGAAGCAATGTGCCCAGCTAGTGGTCACTGATGGTGAATTAAATCCTAAGATGAATTAAATTGTAAGGATGAGTGTTTTTTTTTGTTTGCACCCTTTACAAACCACAGGCAGCCATATTTTGGCTTCATTCCTAATGCAGCTGCTACAAACTGTTTGTGAATGATCATGGTTCTGGGAAAAAAAAAAACAAACTACAAAACAACCCAAAACCGAATAAAATCCCAACCAACCCCAGAAACAAAAACAAACCAAAAAAACAATCTTGGGACTATTTCAAAAGAAAAATCCTCACCTTTGTTCCCCATTTGAGTAAGTATTTGCAGAATATGCCTGTTGTAAAAGCGTGTTTGATGTACATAACTTTCTTTACTAAAGGTCTTTTTTGAAAGTGAAGCACAGTAACAAAATAATAGTTACTCAAAGTAAAAAGTAAATGGTAGTGTCATACAAATACTGTTCTCAACTTTTCACTTGCTACTGTAAGACAGATTCTATTGTCAACTACACTAATACAAGCCTTAATACAACTGATGGTTTCAGTATACCTTCTGTGGATATTTACTCACAGAATACTGCATACAT
>VWZI01019315.1:41837-56551 GCA_013396835.1 Psilopogon haemacephalus
TTTTCTTTTCTTTTCTTTTCTTTTCTTTTCTTTTCTTTTCTTTTCTTTTCTTTCATAGAGCAAAGGCAATTTGGTGCTCATACTGTTCTATGCATTGCTGTGTTAGGTACTGCACCTGGTCGTTACACCAGTCGGTTTAGTGGGACAAATAAGATATATACGAACACAATATGGAGTATGACAGTTATACAATCTACTGAATGAAAAGGACTTCAGTGTTCTAAATGCAGAGTATGAAATTTCATCACTGTATCTTTTAAAAAGATGAAAATGCTTCTTTCCCATGTTAGAACATGGGAGTTTATGCAAAAATGAATTCTTCTTGAACTACAATTTTTGGTTTAGTTTTTTTATTTGCATTCCAAGATGCTCCTTTAAAAAGCAGACCAAATTAATTCTAAAAGCCAGTGGCAATGACTAGAGATGTACTTGAGCTTGAAATTGGAAGGCTTTGGAGGTGATGAAGAACATTTCTGAGGTTCTCATGTTAATTAAAAAAAAAAATCTTTCTTTAGAAAGGAAAGAACTTCCCCAATACACATAAACATAACCAAACATCATACAAATGTAAAGGTAACCAACACACAGATGTATTTCACTGATAGTTTCAGATGCTGTTTTATCTGATGGGTGGACAGGGGAAAAATGTTGTGCATTTGGATAAAATCATCACCTTTTTACATGACTGCAAACACCTTCTCAATTGGCTTAATAGGAGAGTGCTACTACTACTATTACTACTACTAAATTTTCCTCTATGCCTTTTTACAAAGACAAGAGAGTGTATTGTGTGCATGTTTGCATCTAAATGAAAGATTTAAATATTCATAATTAATAAAATAAGTGTGGATATATGCAGATTATCTTGAGAACACCTTGATAGTCAGTATTTACAATACCAAGCTAAAGAGGACCAATTACTCATCTTGCTTCTTGTTACTGCTTTACGATTAAGTAGTCAGAATCTTCCCATATCATTCAGCATGAGCTGTTAGCCTTCAGGCTGGGAGAAACTGGTGTTGTCTTTGAAAACTATTTTCTAACAAGCTACTTAACATTGAGTGAGACAGGGATGTAACTGACTGACAAAATTCAGATAGCCCATCAGTATGTCAGAAGAGGCATATGCAAGGATATGGGTGGAAAGAAATCCTCATTCAGAAATGTTACGTTGTGGTGGTTTTGCCCCAGCTGGGGGGCCAAATGCCTGCCAGAGCCACTCTATCACTCCCCCTCTTAAAAGGGCAGGGAAGAAGGAAAAAAAAAATATATATAACAAAGGCTGCTTATAGAATAGAAGCAATTTTAATAATAATAATAAAGCAAAGGGCAACAGACTGCGTGGAAGCAAGAGCAGAGAGAGATATTAATCTCTACTTCCCATCAGATGGACGATGTTCTGGTCTTGGAAGCAAGACTCTCTACACTTGATGGTTACTCTTGGAGGACTGACGCCGTAGACAAATCTTCCCCAAACTTCCTCCTATTACTTCCTTCTTATATCTGAGCTGACATCATATGGTATGGAATATCCCTTTGGCCAGTCTGGATCCTCCTAGCATCTTGGGGCGGGGAGATGTTGAAAAAAAAAAACAAAACAAAACCCCCAGCCTGGGTGCTCAGCCCAGCAGTAGTCACAACACTGCTGCTTATCAATGCTTAGCTGCAGCACCGCAAAACACACCATAAGCCCAGCTCAACCCAGTTCTAACTTACTACATACGTTCCACATTGGGACTAATCAGCCTGATGCACCACTGAAAGCATGAGTGGAAAATGTTGGTAAACTAGTATGAAAATAGAGAAAGAGTATTTTATATCTTTTTCCTGACTGTGACAAAGATCCTAGGCTTCAAGAGCCCTCATCAGTAATGCTTGGAACTTACCCTATTTCCAAATGCTTAGCAGATGAAAATTATTTATAAATAAAAACCAAACCAAAACAAACAAAAAAAAGCAAACAACAACAAACAAACAAAAAAACCAGGTAAGGTGTACATAAACTGTACTCGGCCTGGAGATTTGTGTACCTGTTTCATTAAAGAAGTGCCAAGTTTGGTAATAAAAACTGAATACTGAAACTAATATGGTGTTGTACCAGTATTAGTACAATAATGAAATATTATCACAGGACAAAATTAATGATCTTCAGTTTCTAACACTCATGCACTAGGTAGCTCACATTCCATAGTATGCCATTCAACTATTTACTCCTAAATAATTTTTAAATTACAAAAGAACAGAGATCGGCAGTTCTTTCCTGTTGCAATAAAATTCATGATAATTCACGTGACATGAAAGAAAATCAATAGTGGTTGCTAAGAATTAGTAGATGTACCATGCTGAAGTATCTCACCTGCTATTTCATGAGAAGTGCCCATGAAGAATGAATTCTGTCTTGTGCACCAACAAGTGGGCATGTCATCATTCAGAGCCACTTGTATTTTTCAACTAGGAGAAAAATTGCCATGGGGACACTAAGCTTCAGTGCTAATGTTTCTGTTATGTTTCTATGAGTAATATCACAATACACAAAAGTCAAGAACAAATATGTCTCAATCTTTAATTGCTTTCTTGACAGAAAGGCTTACAAAAACCTTGTACATACAGAGCAGTTTTACTCAATGATTGCAAAATGCCAACTAATTCTAATCCCTCATATAGTTTTGTAGGCTGTACGATTCTTGGTTTCTTTTCATTAATGTGTAGAAATAAAAATTATGCAAAAGAGAATTACTTTTATTAGCATTTTTCATCAGATTGTGGATGCAAAGCAGCATTTTTTATCCATTCAGCATTGTGAAAGTTTAATCCTAACTAGTTTGTGCCTTTATAATGTATGTACTAATTTGCAACGCAGACATCAGCAGAAAGAATTTTAAATTAATTTTAAAAACCTCCATGGGAATATTTGCTTAATGATGGCAAAATACATTTTCAGCTATATTGAATGTTATCTCAATAATTACAAAGTAATAATTTCGAAGAGGAAGTTGTTCTTATATTGTGGTCTGTTAAACTGACAATGCATTGAGGATCTGTCTTGAAAGTGCCTTATTTTATGGTGCAGTGAACTGATGACTCTAGAAGGCTTAAAGCTGACCCAGAATTANAATCCTATAAAGAAAGGCATATTTCTTTACCCTCTTGGGTACAATGTAAAAGTGTTGACTCTTATTCCTGCCTAAAGTTATGTTTAGCTCATGCATCTACAAAGGACAGACCAGAACTTGGCCTTGTTTATGACTTCACCAAATTGCACTGAAAGTTTATTCCTAAACTGTGGAAATAGAACAATTGCTTCTAATTCGAGGTTTGTGCAAGGTGAATCCAATCCATGGAAATATATTTTGAAAATTTATAAGGACTTTCTGCAATCATTTAAAATTTTGCACAAGGAACTTTTGTGCAGGTGAACAGATTATCAAAATCTTTTCTCTTTCTCTACCGCCTCCAACTTCTGTTCGAGTTTGCTTGTTTGAAATTCTTCCAACACTTGAGGGATTTTAACAGCAGAGGGGGCTTTCACCAGTCCAGTGATGTGACTTTTGCTTAGTTTGTTTCTCTGACTGATTTCTGTAACTGTTGCTCTATGATATGAGTGAAGTCTGCTTCTCTCTCCTACATTCAACTGAACCAGCACAATATCCTCCCCTCACCCATCCACATGCATTGAAAGGAAAAAAAAAAAAGGAAAAGGCATCTTCTATACGCCTCTATAAATTCTGCCAATCCACCTATACATCCTGGTCTTATTAACAACTATGTATGCAAGGATGTTACTATGGAGATGTGAAAAATTCTTGGCTCCATGTGCAAGCTAATAATGCAGGCCCTCTAGGGTAAAAAAAATTCAAATCCTTTTCTCACAGTAGCATAAGCACTGACATCAAGACATTTCAAGGCAAATCAACACCAGTATTTGACACACGAAAAGAAAGGTGTATGTTACTGAGGTGGAGGATTTGGGACAAATTACTCCAATTTTGTAATCTATAATATAATGACAGGTTCAGTTTCACTTGTTTAGCTTTATAGATTCAAGAACAGAATTGAAAATCCAGGGTAGAGGAGAGAAACCCCAAAATACTAAGCACAGCAATATTTAGGTAATGCAGTTCCATACAAAGGTGTTAGCATGCAACTCATTGCATATATATATATATAAATGCAGAAGTGGAAAGCCCATTGGGCAATGTACACACACCTTCATATTGAAGAGCTGACACCATCACCCATTCCTCAGAGAAGGAGACTTAACTCCTGTGCTAATCGGGCTGATATAAAATAATTAAGTGTTTCTACTTAATGCTCCAAATTGTTTGTTGATTCTGTGGCACTAACATTCATTTTCAAAAGCATGTGAGGTTATCTTAAACTTGCTTGTTGTTTTCCAAAGGTGTTCTAAGTAACCAACTAAGACACAAATGGAAAGCCCATACTGTTAAAAAAGTTAACTATACCCTCTCTGGGAAAAATATTTTATCACAAAAGCATTAATATGTGGTCTAAGTGAACATGGGATTGAATTTTCCATTGTCTGTAATTTTCTGGTGAGCTTCATCAAATAAAAAAGTGGACACTTTAAGGTAGTTATGTTTTGGGTTGCTTTGCTTTCTCTCATCTCTAGATTGATTCCACAGATTTTTTTTTCCAAATATTAATTTTGTTTTCCCTTTAATATATGTGTTGGCTTAGATATGCCTAGGACATTCAGTTCAGTTACCTGGAAAGTCTTGCTCTGATGAGTGGAATTCTGACGTATGATTAAATATTAGACTTATCATCTCCCATCATAATTATCTTGTGCACTCTGTTTAGTGTTCAAAGAAAATGAGATTGTGCCCATGAAAGACGTGAAATCAGGTATTCAAATATTTTGATGCATGACCTGGTGTTAGTGAATCCTGAATTGGCCTTGTAGATTAAAAATTAACATTACAGGGGACATTGACCAGAAATAGAAATAATATAAATAAATAGAACTTTTTTTGTTGTTGTTAACATTGAATCATAAGATTATTTAAAAATACAGAGAATTGGTGGAAACCACAAACAATCAGATAGAATGAACAATTTACATGTACAATTTTCCCATCTTTCCACCATTCCCACACAAAAGCTTCTAGTCTGTTAGACTAGTACTAAAAGCAGCATGAGAGAAGCACAGAGACTATAATCCTTGTTCTGACTGTAGTACAAAAGAGGAAGGAAGGGAGATTTACTTTCTGATATCTACCTGCAGAGGATCAGGGGAGGATAAAGAAAGCTTTTCTTGTTAGTTGTGGACTCATAGCACTCCCAGCAGGGCTGTTTTTCAGATTATATATAAAAGAACCGCACTCAAATGAGCAGTGACTGTTGGATCTACATCTCATTTTTCAAGTTGTTACAGGCTGAATCTTACCAGAAACAGCTGTGTAAGCCCTCTCATGCTGCTTATGTAGTGGGCAGTATTTTCTGTTGGTAGAAAATCTATTGGATTCAATAGTGAAAGGTGTCATATACAAAGTTACCTTATATTGATAGCTTCGCAGAAAATGAGTTGTGATATCCAAATAAAATATTTACTTCAGATGAGAAGGATTCAATACAAATCCAGAGACAGCCAGATATTCTGTTTTAAGATGTGTTCTAGAAATATCAGTCAAAAGAAAAAAAAAAAATCAAACAAATCACTTCTAAATAATGGTATTGCATTTGACATGATGGGTGAGAGATCTTAAGCTGAAACCAAAGAATTTTAATAAATCACTTGTTGTATATACCCTATAATGTTAGACCTTCTTAGTCTAAAAAGTTAATATTTAGTATAGAAGATGACACTGCACATTCATGTGCAGATACAATTCACAGCTCAAAGGTTAAAAGATAAACACGATTTATCTCACTTTATAAATTCGTAAGGAACTATTAGTGCTTTGGTTTCAGTCTGATGTTAATTCTCAAAACTAAAACAATTCTAAAGGTTATAAAAGTACTTTGACAGTCTGCATAGAAATCTATAAGGTATAGATTGAGCAACAGACAGTGTGCCAGCTCTCTACATTTCAGATATTGTCTTCTCAGTCAGCAGAGGTCAAATACAAAGACCAGATTATTCCATTAGTTTCTTTGAATAATCATTTTCACAATGCTCTACTAGTTTCATGTGCTGTGCCATTCAAGTTGTACAATCTGGTGCCACGTGAATTCTTTCAGTACACTCTCTTCTTCCACAGAAGTGCTTTTATTGAAAAAAAAACCCTGTCAGAAACTGTAAACAAAAATTTTAACACACTCACCTGTGGTTGTTTCACAGGAACAGAGGAAGGAAGCAACCACGCATAAGGACTCCTATTTATGAATCTGACAATGTATTTGATTTTACCTATAGAAACATGAACTTCAGAAGATGTGTGTGACATAGGGGCTTTGAGAACAGCTAACTCTATAACTTGGAAGCAGAATAAACCAGGTCTGTTGGTTCTGATGGGGAGCTGAAAATATTAGCCTAGGCAAATTTCTCCATTAGCACTATTGAGTTGCTTCTGGGACCTAAGATAGTATTTGAATGTAGAAAAAAGTAAGAGGTTTTTCTCAGCAGACCTAGTACAGTGTAAACATGCTCCTTTTTTTCTCTCTGCAGGAAACAGTGTGACACCTCTTTCCTAAGGTATTCTTAGACCACTGCATGAAAAGCTATAGTAATCTCTTTTTTTAGCATTACCTATTGAGGGATAGCTTCCCAGGTTGATGTGTATGAGGAATGAAGGTTAATTTAGTGGTTAAGGAGAAAGGTTGAGATGCTTACAACCAAAATACGCTTATGTTACCTCTGGGAATAGAAATCCACAGAGCTGGCCTGCCAAGAAGCTGAAAGGAAGAGTTATGAAGATTTCAGCTGAAACTGAAACAAGGCAAAACCAACAAAACCCAGAATCTTCAAAGTAGATTTCGAAGTCTGTAGTGTCTGAGTGAGTACCTTTGCCTAATTAGCTGCAAAATTAATACTGAAGCTTAAACCCCTAATTATGGTGTTAAACATATATGACTGAGCTACTCAACTGTCTACCCAAATCATTCTAAATGCCACACAAAAGGCTGAGACATCAGAGACATGGGGTTAAGATATAACAAAGGGAGAGACACCTCTCTGATGGGAAAAGGCTGAAATTTTAGAACAGGTGGTGATGGCTGGCAAGCTGTGCTCCTTTTCCTTTGCCCAAGGCAGGGACACCTTCTGGGCAAGAACTACACTTTCAATGTACACCTTAACTTTTCCTACTTTATTATTATATATTAGAGCTATTGCAAGGATTTGTGTCAGCAGCAGAAAGGTAACTCTTTCCTCCTCCTCTACCAGGAAAACTTTATATCTGGCACGTCAGACTCCATAGGCATAGTTAGAATTTTCCCTGTAACCAGGTTCCTATTTTCCAAGTTCTGACTGTTTAAGCTGTTTAGTTACATGTTTATAAATATCTTTTGTGTAATTGCTTCCTGTTGACTGAACATCCAAAGAATCTCAGGGAATTTTTGTGATTTTAAAAATATTAATAGTAAAAATTAACATTAATATCAAAGTTATTATTAATAATTCATAACCTATTATTAATATTCAAATCAGTTCCCTCACAATGACTAACTTAATCACTTGCAGTTAGTACATGTATCACTGGCAATCACAAATCTGTTATATCTGTCACTTTAAATCCAGCTGGTGGCCGATCTCAAATGGTGTTCCCCAGGACTTAGTATTGGGGCCAGTTACCTTTTTTATATTTGTCAATAATAAGGGATTGATTGCACCCTCAGTAGATTTGCAGACAAAACTAAGCTGAGAGGGAATCAGCTTAAGTGCAGAAAGGCTCTACTGAGGGACCTGATCAAACTGAATCAATGGATGAAAGCCAATTTTATGAGATTTAACAAGGCCAAGTGCTATGTCCTGCACTTGGATTACAACAACCCCCTGCAGTGCTACAGGCTTAGGGAAGAGCATCTGGAAAGCTACCAAGTAGGGAAAGACCAATGGGTGTTGCCTGAGGGCCAGCAGTTTGCTGAAGTGGCAGAAAAGGCCAAAAGTATTGTGGACTGTATCAGAACAAGTGTGACCAACAGCACCAGACAGTGACTGTTCCCCTGGACTCAGCACTGCAGAGACCACTCCTTGAGTACTGTATTCAGTTTTGAGGGCAACACTGAGTTGTTGGAATTTATCTAGAGAAAGGTGTTCAAAAGATGCATAGGTATGGTGCAAAGGCATGGGGTTTAAAACCAGACTTGGCAAAATTAGATAAAGGTTGAACTTAATGATATTATGGGATCACAGGATGTTAGAAGATTAAAGGGTCCCCCAGAGATTACCCCGCCTGCTGGAACAGGGCCATAATCTAGTGCAGGTTACACATGAATACATTCAGACACTAAAGGTTTTCCCAAGCAAAACAATTCTATGATTCTATTTATCAACAGAAATCCTGAATCTGTTGTTTCTGTCATTTCAATAAACTAAACCTAGCAGTTATTCTACAGAAACTCCTGGCACAAGGCTTGTATAAGTTCACTCTGCACTGAATAAAACAATGGCTGGAATGTCCAGGCCCCAAGAGTGGTGGTGAAGCAAGTTAAATCTAGCTGGTATCTGGTCACTAGTGGCGCCAGAGAGGCTTTAATAGTGGGGCCTGTCCTCTTCTGTATGTGTGAGAGAATCTAGACTATAGAGTTATCAACTTAGTTGTGCTTAATCTGATACTAATCAAAAGTTGCAACTTTCATGATACACTAACATTGATTTATATAAAACAACTACTCTCAAAAAAAATTCATATTAAAGACAAAAAAGGCAAATCACATTTCTGTGCATTTTTCTCCTACTGCCCAGGGACTCATTTATGTCACCAGACTCAGTCCTGCAAATGTCTCTCTGCTTTTTTTCCAGACGATCAACTTCATTGATTATCATATTTGGTGTATAAAACAGTCTAACACTGTCTAAATGACAACCTGTGAAGTATGGGGTCCATAGTCTGGTTGCTATGAGGCTGCTGAGACAAAAAACCATACCAATTTACAGTACGATTTTTCTCCCCAAATTTACCAAGTAATCTGGATACACAGAAATATTCACAAAGTTTAAAAAAAAAAAAAAAGCTCCACTGCAGTCATTTAAGTTACAAAACTCTGGGCTTTCCAAGTTTTTATCACTTATTACTCAAGTAGACAATCAGAAGGTAACATTCTGAAATCTTTTCCAACTGAAACAATTCTATGATTCTATGATTCTCATTTTAAGCAGGATGTGAGGCCGTCAATGACAGTCCTATTTTCATGGGCATAGTTTTGATAAGTGAGAATTGAAATGAAGTGAAAAATTCAAGTATAAAGACTTAGCAAAAAGTTTTTAACGGTGTGTGTAGAGCAGTCACTGAATGTTAAATCAGTGGCACCTACAGAGAAGTCAGAAGCTGAGTTTGTGTCTGCTGGAATCTACCAAATATATGATTCTTTCCCCCATGTTCCAATCTGGCTATGAAAAGAAAAACACTGGAGGTCTAAACAACACAAGAAAATTTTTAGAACTCTCTTGTGATCTTTACGCACCCTTCCTATTATGACAAAACATGGCATTATGACAAAACATGGCAACACAAACAAGGCTGTAATAGTTGGACTGCCAGAGCAATTGCCTGGTAACTTCAAGAAGCTTTCATAAGCTACCAGATCTTCAATCAAAAATTCAGAAATTATGCAGAAGATAACTACATAGGATCTGTTTAATTTCTAAATCCACTCTTTCTAGTCTTTTACTGTGCAATTCCATTCTCCGGGCATGTGGATTTTCTGGATTATCATTGTTAGTGCTGCTGTGGAAACTTACTAGAAAGAACATTAGAAGGAGGGAAAAGCCAGAAACTCCTTATAGAATGTCTCTAGAGTGATGGAGGGTTTATGAGTTTGTTTTTCACTTGGTTTATGTGCTTGCTTTTTTTGCACATAAAGTACTCTCAGGTGCACGTTTGTGACAAAAAGAGGAAAAAACAAACTGAGACAGATTATCAGACAAATTTCATTTATAAAGAAAAGTCATTTACCATGCCACACTTACAGACTAGGGGATTTTCCAAAGAAATTTAAGTAACATATTTGGATTTGCATTTGTCTATGAATTGTCTAAAACCAGTGGGACTTTCATATGGAATCAATAAGTTTTCAACATATGAAGGCTTTTCTTTGCACATGTCATTTATGAGGGAGCAAGAGATCCAGAAAGCATCCAGTAAAACACACTGCAGCAGCAGTAGGTTATGTTGTTATTGTGATTAGTACAAAAAATAAAGTTAAAAAGGAGACAGAATATGAAATATAACTGGCAATTACAATCTCCTTTAGTAGATATTTTAGAGATGCATATTTGACAAATCACTTGTAGTCTTTTTAGACAATTTAATGGTGACTTGAAGACTAACCTAATCTTCCCTTACAATGGTTGTCTGGGTAACAAACAATTTTATGCTTCTTGGCAACAGATCCTTTCACACTAGTGTGAAATCTCTACAAGAATGAGCTAGTTAATATCATATGATATTGATACTTTATGGATGAAGTTTTCTCAGAGAAGAAGTGGTGTTTTGCTGCTGTTGTTGGCTTTTCCCCTGCATGAACAGCAGCTATTGAAAATGGTGTGAAAGTTCTACTTTCTTTTCACATAACTAAAGATCCTAAAAATCTTATTCCTCCTTAGTAAACTTACCCAAATGGGTGCATGGCAGCTTGAAGGCTTTCTCAGAAGTGTATGCTTGTCATAGTTAGGTACCCAAGAACAAATATTTTTTGTAATCAGTGATCTGAATATTTGTCTTCAGATCATTAATACTCTACTCTTCAAGTAATATCTATTCATTTAGAATCTTACCTCTTCATTCAGATGCTGGCTAAGACTGAAGAAAAAGACTGAAGTTCGTAGTAGACCTCTCTGGAAGAGTACATTGAATCCACTTCTACATTCTAGGAGACTGTATCTCAAATGTGTTTGTTTGTTTGTTTGTTTGTTGTTGTTTTGGTTTTTTTTCCCCAGAAATGTTCCTTTTTGTATAAAATATCTATTCACTTAGATACTTATCTCTGTAATAGGGGCTACTACAGAGATATAGTGGATTTTTTTTTAAATGGTGGTCTATCTTTGAGACTTAAAGGTTTTCTCATGCCATCTCTATGTCTCACCATTCATGTTGATTACTCTATTATTCCTTAAAGTACATGAAATGAAACTAGAAAAGCTTGGGAAGCTTAATTAATGGAGGAGGAAACTACAATTGAAAATTTAAGTTACTCTACTGGAATACTATATGGTAATCCAAGCTTAGGGAAATTACCCAGAGCCCCAGATTCTCATGTGTCATAAAATGTTATTTAAAAACAAACAAACAAACAAACAAAAACCCCAAAACCCAGAATAATAGATTATTGACTAAATTTAGCATATCCCATTAAAATAATTTCCTACTTATTCTGAATGCAAATCTCAAGAAGTGTAATGACCCAGTATCATCAAAGGAAACCAAAGTAGTGTACTTGAATTACTTTTTTGTTTCCTTTAATGATATAGTTTCAATATGTATTTGATACATGTTGAAACTATAGATGTATTCTCAGTAGTATATCCTGGGTAATTTTAAAATGTTTAGAATATATGATGGAAAACATGCAGAAACATCTGTGGCATTTTTTAAAAATATGTCTTAAAATTGATAAAGATATTTTAGAAAAGTAAGCAAAAATATTAACTGAACATGTGTAGTAGAGATTACTTATATCCTTCATGGTTTCTCCTTTGCATATGGTAAGCTGGAGAGATGCATGCATACACACGTAGTGTGCAGTAGCCCTGAGTTCCTCAGTACCATGCCGAACATTTGCACAGGCACAGGAAGGTATCACGTAGAACTTGATTGCCATTCACATGCTTGACCACAAGGGCATTAATTGTAAATGGGATGACTCATCTTGATCAGCTTCCCTGGAATAGGGCTAAAAATAGAGACACTGGCATTACAGCGATAACAAGCTGATGCGACAACAGTTCTCTGAAATTATTGCATCTGCTAAAATAGCTAGCAAACAACATTTTGTAAGAGGAAGTGAAAAATATAATCTTAAAAAGCAATATAAACTGAAAAATAGAGCTCTTTTCATATAAAAGGGTTCTGCGTGTGATGTCATGCTTTGTACACCTCAAGTCATACACAGGAATAATTAGTAGGTACCTATTTTAGAAAGAGTTAATAATGTGAGAGAATCTACTCCTTTTGCTCTACACCTTTAAAGTGGACTAGTTGTTATTTGGACACAAAATAATAGTTTTCCCTAAAATTATAGAGGAGGAGAAGAAATAGGATTTTCTTTTGATCTCTAAATTAGTCAATAATACAAGGAAAGGCCGTGAACTTCTTAAACCTAGGGATGTGCATACAGGCAGAGGTTTGACATCATTACCTAACAGGAGAGAATCTGACGTTTTTAAAATGTGTCTGCAGGATGAATAGTTGCTCACCAGGAGTACACAGTGTCTTTCAAATGTTGCATGGTTATGCGGCCAGGGGAGGGTGTCCATTTTCGTTAGTGATCATGACAAGCTCGTGCAGTAGCCAGCCCATTGTGCCTATCACCCAGGAATGCCTCTATGGCCAGGGATGGTTATTTTCAGATTAAAAAATGCTCAGCCTGAGCTGCTGGGACATGAAGGAAAGTTCTTCCTTCTGACTGCTAATGCAGTGAAAATGAAAACTAAATGGGTTGTGGATGCCTAAATTTCCTGGGAAACATAGAGACAAAACCCACAAACAAACAAACAAATCAGGGAAAAAACAAACAAACAAAACCCACCCCCCCCCAAAAAAAAAAAAAAACAACAAAAAAAAACAAAACCACCAACCAAAAAAAAACAAAAAAATATCCCAAACCAAACAAAAAAAAACTTCCTCTGTTGTGATTAAAACAGAACAAAGGAGAGGAGATGGGGAAGGTGAGGAAGGGGGTGGGGTTACAGAGGTTGTGGGGGGAAGTCTATCTGTAAGTGAAACAAAGTTCACATTTAGTGTTTTCAGTCAGCTCCCTCCTAATTTTAAGAACAGTCAGTTCAATCCTTCAGAAAATGTGTCTGAGACATTTCCCATTAACTGTTAAATTTAATCTCAAAATGTATGACTCTGTTTTGTACCTCAGAAAGTGCTATTCCATCAAGCATTAGAAACATTAAGACACATCTATTTTGAACATTTCATATAGACTGCTGTAGACAGTGTAGAGGTAAAAGCCCTTTCACAAGGAAATTAATACTACTCACTCAATTTCTGTTAAGGTGAAATTACTTTTGTCTCACCCCACCTTGCCTCCCCTTGCCCCTTTTTTCTCTATTCCTCTTACTCTTTCCATTCATACTCTGCCTCTATAAACTTTTAGTAATTAAGGTAGCTACTTGAAAAATTTGCATCTTTCCATAGCTGAAATGCAGATTTGAAGTGAAATGTAAAAAAATCTCACTTTTAAAATTTGTCCAAAGTTGTCTGCCTGCTTGCTAGTTAACTGTACTTAGCTGCTATTTATAAGGGTTATGTGGTGATAGAAAAAGAGTCAATGGTTCTAAACTAGAGTAAACTAGATTTGTATTAGACATCGGGCAATTTTTTTTTTTTACTATGAGGGTGGTGAGACATGGGAATGGGTTGCCCAGAGAACTTGTGGGTGCCTCATCCCTGAAAGTGTTTAAAATCCATCTGGACAAATCTTTGAGCAAACTGGATCTGGTAGTAGTAGTGGCCCTGGTCATGGCAGAGGGCTTGGAACTGGATGGTCTTTAAGGTCCCTTCCAACTAAAGCCATTCTATGACTCTATGGTTCTATGATTTGTCTATGGACAGAAATCCAGATTCTCTGCAGCTGTTGATTTCAAGTACAAAATTATATAGGGTTGGAAATAGCCACTTGTAAGACTGCCTAAATATTAAAGCGAAAAGAGGTTGATGCTTGGAAGTCATGAGTCACTTAGGTATTTATGAAAAATTATGTTCTGTTTCAGGAAACAAGAATAGTGAAGATTTATCCCTAGGATAAGCTTTTAAATGGATAGCAACATAGTTCACATAGTCCTATATTTTGTGGAAAACACATTGTGTTCCTGAGGTGACATTTATATGGCAAAATGTAGCTTGAAAAAAAAAAAACCCAACAAAAAAAACCCTAAACATTTTATGATCATGCTGTAAATCCTTGGAAGAGTAGAGGTCTCCAAGGAGGAAAAGAGCTCTCACACAATAATGGTACAAGGAATCGTTTGGTCTTTTTTTTCCATTTTACTGAACATCTGGAATTCATATGTATATTCTTGTAAATTGCCAATATCTAAGACCAGAAATTAGGAGTGGTTTGACTTCTATTAGAGAAGAGTAGAATAAATACTACAGAAATATAATGAAGTAACAGAGCAATGAAGAGTTCTACTCAATGTTAAAAAATAACTTTTTTCCTAAAAACTGGTTGTTCTGCCAACTCAGCCTAACTATAAGCACTGAACTCTTGATGATATAGCAAGAAACGTCAGATATACTTAAGTACCATCCATCCTCAGTGATACCATCAGGAGAAATCATTAGCAGATTTTATAAATAGATTTTATAAAACATTAAGAATTTTAAATACAGGGGAAAAAAAGATATTGTATTGTATTGTGTAAC
>VWZI01019315.1:56571-67678 GCA_013396835.1 Psilopogon haemacephalus
GAAGAAAATTCACTAAGGAATACATTATATGAATAACATATATCCCCTTCATAAAGACTGCTCTGCATTACTCTGCCACATCATTAGCGTGGCAATTTAGAAGCTGCAAGCAGCTGTAAACCAAAAAAGAGCCTTTTCAAATAATCTGACTTGTGATAGGCATGGTCCTAAGCCAGTTCTCAATTTAGAAGCAGGGAAAAAATATCCCTAAAGATTGCCTTTGCATGTTATCAGCTGGTTTTGCACCAAAGTTCTGTTGTGGGATGGAAATCCTTAATTATAGTAGACGTGAGATAAAGAAATAATATCTAGGTTATGATCTGTTATGAAGTTTTAACTTTATGTATTTATTTGGCCTCATATCTATATTATGCTCTTAGAATCAGAGGAGGAAAGAGTTGGCTGGAAAAAAAATTAACTAAGAAAGCAATTTATCTTAAAAATAGGCAATGTTCTATGCTACTGAAATACTTTCAGATAATTTCTGAAAACTTTATGTTTACTCACCCCAAAAACACTCAGCTAATTCTAGGAAATAAAGACATTGGATTGCAGATTGCAAAACACACAAATTTATGGTTATGTTTTGACTCAAGGCACACAGGTGTCTTGGATCCTGTGGCTTTGTAATAGTCCTCCCCATGGAAGCAGGACACATCCATATTGCAATGTTACATGGGTTTTCTAGGCAACCACACCTATGATACTGACAAAGAAATCAATACAGGTGCATAAAGCTAAGCAGATAAAGCTAAGCAAGTAATTCCTTATATCTAACAATTCCTAATATCTAATTTAGAAATGCGTGCTTGGGGAAAGCCCTCATAAACTAATTGGAACAAAGGTGAATAACTGTGTTTTCTGGGAGACCATTTTCTTTCACATTTGCATGAAGATTTGTGAGGCAGCAATTTCATTTATTTTAGCAAGTGTGGTTGAGCAGTTCAGGAGCAAAGTCAAAGTACTGGCATCAAATAAGTTCACTTATATATTTCAAGGGAAAAAAAAATATTGAAATGAATGAACTTATCCTGGACTTGAAACATATAGGCCAAGATTTAGTTTGGAGGAGAGAACTTATTATAAGTTCTCAATCCTTCAAAATGGGAGGAGAATCCAACAAGAAAAAAACAAAACACCAGCGTTACCATAACAATGATACAAAACAGAATCATCAGCCTTTTACAGTGCTGAACATCTGGAAGTCATATGTTTACTCCTGAGCCAGTATGGAAGCACACACGTTATTATATCCAGGTTTTGGTGGTGGGTTTTTTTTTTTTTCTCATGTGTTACTCCTCAGTGACTGAAAAAAAAAAAACAACAACAAAAAAAAAAATCCAAGTGATGTGGTTCTGCGTTTCTTTCTGCTTTTAGCATTTCGCCTCATCCTACTGGGGCAGCTATAGAGACCCAACTGTATATCTTCAAGCAGATAGACATTCCATCCCAGAGAAAGACTGCAAAACTCTAATAATGTATTTAGGTGCAACACATACCACTGAGTGTAAGCTGCAGCCTTGCAGTCTCCTTTTCCATTGCTGAGGTTTTCAAGGATAAGGAGGAATATGTCACAGCTATTTCAACTGTTAGCTGAGAGCCATGTTCCTGTTACTCTTAAAAATAATTACTATAATTTGTTCATTGTGCTCAGATGTCTTGTCCCAAAATCAGAGCTCCACAGAAACAGGAGGATGAAAACTGTTCAAGTAAGCAGAATATATAACTAAGGGAGTGTGCTAATGATACAAAGAAGAAGGAACAGACATTCACATAATGTCTAGGAACTGAAAATGTTAATCATTTTTAGTAATAGCCTCAAGCAAAGCAGCTTTTAGAGAGAAGAAAAAAAACATACCATTAGGTTTGTTAAAATTAATGTTATTTCTAATAATATCTGTAGTAGTTGGAGACACAGTTTTCGAAAATATTAAGGAATATACAAAACATCATGCACGTGTATTTCAAAATTATTATACAAATTGTTTGCTTTAAAAAAAATACTATTATTTGCTTAGAGCCTTCTCAAGAATAACTTGAGTAGAAAAACATGCTGTTAATCTTCATTCCATTTCTCTTCTATGATTCTGAAGAGTATAGTAGAATTACCTTTGATTAATAGCTGCATAAGAACTAGATGTTATATGGCATGTAATTCCCAGTGCTGCACATGCAAGTGACTAAATTAGAAATCAAGCCTGGATGAAGGAATCACTGCAATCGATATCTGTGCAGGGACTTTCCTTTCTCTGCTAAAGCTGAGAATGACCTTTTGAAAAGGTGACAAAGAGCTGAAGGAATTCCACTTCTACAGAAAGCCCACCCTAGAGGGCAGAAAGAGGAGACAGAAGTACCATCAAAAGGCAGAGGCTGCAGGCAAGATAGATGAAGTCAAGATGCAGTCCACAAGGCTGTCACTGACATGAGTACTTAATTTTGCAGGTGTTTGGCTACACAGCTGCAGTGGTAAAAAATGAGGTGGGTTTAGGGCCTATAGTCAGTCAGAAACTATGCCAGTGTTTTAGACCATCATAGTCACAGTGTTTACTATAGTCAGGTGATGAAGGCATACTCTTGATGACTGGTCAGAAGTGGGTTTTAACAGAGGAAGCAGCACTGTGAGTACATTTTATACTGTACTCCAGGGAGCTGATTAAACTGTGTCCAGAACTCTCTATGCCTTAGTGAAAATCTCCTAAGGCTGTTAGGACTATAGCAAAATTCTGTGACAAGAACATCTATTATTTTTTAAGGCCAAAACCACACTGTGATGTCATAGTTCACATGGCAAGAGATGAATATTGGTTTAGTACAGTGTAGCCACTGATGAAATTAATGAGACCAGAATTAATGAAAAAGGAAATCTTGTTTCTTCATTGTCCAGGTCACAGCCCTACCAATCACTTACTGAGTCCATAATTTTAAAACATTGTGTTGTTTCACAGTCTATCCTGCAGAGTATGTGATCTTTCTCTGGCATGTAGTGAAAACAGGAACTGTGCTAGAGATATCCATAATCTTGCACCAAACATGACTATACAGGTGACATGAAAGGTGTTTTTTCTAAAGACCTGAATAAACTCATTATATCAACACAAATATCGAACAAATCAACCTCATGGGGAACTTCAATATTTGAGTCATGAGCACATCTATTGCTATCATTCAGCTGGAGAGAGAATCAAAATAATCTGCTCTAATGAATATTGAAAGCATCAACCAATTACCTTAAATTCATAATTCCTCCTAACAAAGGTAAAAACCATGAGATGTATCTAAAATTCACTTACTAACACCCTATTGAGTATGTGATACAGTAGTAGTATAAGTTAAAGGAGTCAGGGGCATGGATGGAACCACCACTTGAAGGACTACATGTGAGGTATCATAAACTATTGGTATAGAGACTAAAGAAGCTTCTTTGAACAACAGCCGAATCTATTCAAATCACTCAAATTAAGATGTTCAGCAAAAGAACCTGTAAGAGTTCAGCTTTGAAAACAATGCTATGACTAAACTTATAAAAAAAATTTGACATCTTGTCATTTATAGTGATAAAAAATGAATCATCGTGATAATCTGTGAAATGACACTTGTACATGCTAAAAAAAAAACAAAACAAAAACCAAAAGCAAGGTAACTCAATAATAATATTTTGGAGGAAAACTCACTTCTGAATTCTCATACTGCTCTCCTAACAGGACAGCAACATGTGGGATCTCCACTCCTTGGCAAATTCAGCAATGCGAAATTTGAAATTACCTGAATTAGAGAATGTACTTGCAGAACTGTTCAGCTATATACTTGAAAGAATCCTTTATCTCTGTAAGTGTCAGAAACTAAAGATGGCATTGTTCTCATCTTAAAAAAAAAAAAAATAGAAGAAATTGGTACAGCATACTGTTGATCATTAACTACAGTTACAGACTCAGAGGAGTTGCAGATAAAAGTATACTTCACACTCCAACTATGAGAGAAGTAGGGTAGCTGGTTTGTCGTGTTTTCTGTCTTTGGTAGATTAGTGGATTCGATATAATTCAGTTTTGTTGGCTACTTTGAAATTTTACATTTGACTATTTTAGTCAACATGACATCTGACAACAAGATTTTCATGAGTGTATGTTTGATAAAGTCACTTAAGACAATTTGTGTCCTGACCATCATATTTAGAATATGATACCATTCTATCCCCCAGCCACGTTACTCCCAGGTAAATCAAGGCGTTTGATCTAGTTATATTTTTCATGATGTAGAAAATGCTTAAACTTAATAAGTGTTAAAGACCCTCAAAATTTTTTCCAAAGTTGTGAGGTTGCTTATGGTAAATATTTTGCCCTTGAGGCTTAGACAGACCTTGGAAAAAAAATGATTGAACAGGCTTTGCAGACTCTTGATGAGAAGGATTCATTATCAAACACATGCCTCAGAACGATGGTATCACTAAACCTAGCAATTTTTTTTTCTAACTTTATCATATTGTTATCTGGGGTCAATAGGAAACGCAGCACAGAAGCTGCAGTCTTTGACTGATCGTGTTTTCCTTTGAATAAATTGTGGTCTCCACAGGATGCTTTGATTGTTATATTATCCTTCTGAACGATAGATCACTAATCATGAATTCATTAAATTTCAATTTACACAGATCACTGCTGATGTTGGCTAAAGCTTCATTTATTATCATTTGGAAAAATGAACAAAGATGTCCTGGTATCATGTAAGATAGAGAGATCTTAGGCAAAACTCTGAACTTGAACAGACTCTTAACACAGCGTGAAGCAATAGAGTACTTTCTTTGAAGAAGTCACAGCACGTAATTGTCTAAGAAGATGCTATATCATTGACTGATCCAGTCCACTTTAATGACAACCACCTGGCAAAGAAAATCTCCTCTGCTAAAACCTGCAAAATAGATACCCACGTGCCTCAAATCTAGAAGCCTTTACTAAGAGGTGAAAATTTCTATATCTAGAACTGAACACTGAATCAAACCCACAAATATGAATATTGCAAATGTTTGGAGAGAAGACTCCTGTTTCTAGTTAGTTCTTGAAGTCTAATTTCATATCTGGATAAATTCTCTGTTATGTTTTTGTATATATGGAATTTTCTAAACACCAAGCTTTATGCCTTTAAATGGATGCAGACATTCATATTCTGCAAAACCTCACCAAAAGTGAAAATTATTCATTTTCATGTGACTGTATTGAAAGAAAAAAAAATTTAAATTTGCTATTTCCTAACACTCAAAACGATGGTAAAAAAAGCTGGAGACATATTAATGCTCAGTTCCTCCACAAGGGTTCATGTTTATCACATTGAAAATCACTATTTTATAAAGAAAACCAAGCAAAAGAAAATGCTATCACAAATTCTTCAAGCAAGCTAAAATAGTTTCCATGGCAAAATATTAATCTAGTGATGATTGATACAGCACTGATGAGGTTACTACAGTGTAAAGTAAAACATGCTGGTTTCAAAAGGCTTTTATAAGCCTCTTGATAATGTACTATAACATCTAAATAACCACTATTGAAGCATAAGTTAATGACTTAAATGCAAAAGGTTCCGCATGAAACTTCCAAAAATTACTGCTCAGGTAGCAATTCAGCTTAGGCCTTAAACTCATCTGTTCATCCAAACTTTCCTGAAGTAGCCAGACACCTTCTCCTATACAAAATTCAATCCCTTCTTTTATTAAAAATATTACTAAAAGAGTATCCAACCAGTCTAAACAAGCCATTTGTCTGCAGAAATAAAGAGAATCACTTGAACTATGACTGAGAAGGCAGCTTATATATATTTAGACCCTAAATGAACCCAGTCTTTTCTTATTTGTGTGAACTGAGGAGACTCATTCTTTTGTTTCTTTGCCACACTTTTTAGTAACCATTATATGACACTTTTCTTTGAGAGAACAAGTTTTAAACCTCTTAACATTTCCACAAGTAGTATCTTGAACGAGAATATAAAGGGAAGATGATGAGCCACTTCTTGATTCATGTTCCTTTTAAGTTAGAACTGCTACTGAATCTGATGATAGCCTGTGGGACAAGAGTGCTTTGCTTTCTACCAGTGCAGCTTCATTTACAGGGCACAAGCATAATGAAAGTAGGCCTGTGCCTTCTAGAATTCTGTATTGATATCTGGTAATCTGGATGCTGTTCACCAGTTACTGCAGGTGATACAGTGTTATCAATTCCATTCTGTGATGGTTTGGGATCCACCCCCCCCCACACGTTTGAACTCACTCAGGCTAGACTCAGCCAGTTGGAAGTTAAGGAATGAAACTTTATATTTACAGATTTGCACAATATACAAGCAGATATTTACAATATATTACAAAAATTTACAGCTGTATACAGCAAAAAGGTAATACAGTAACACAATGCCCCTCCCAGAGATCAGAGTCCCCCCAGAGGGATTCCCAACTGCACTTACTCCTTACTCACATCCTCTAATCTTATCGCAGAATCTACCTCATGCGCAAGGTAAACAGGGAAGGTCAGCCAGAGGGGGTAGAAGCAGAATTGGTTAGTTGGGTTACACAGATTCAGCTTGAAGCCAAGGAGAGGGATAGACCAACAGTGAGAGCTCAGATCAAAGTGACTCTGTCTTATCTATGTTTGTGTCCTTGCTTTAGTACATCTTAGTAAGTCTATGAGTGAAGTAGACATCACCACTATTTTCTTTCCACAGCCCATAACTTGATTTCTTTTATTAAAATACTCCAATTAACCTCACACCAGCACACATTCCAAAGAAGTCAAATTTCCAGGATTCAAAATATCAGGTAGAGGAATTTAGGGCATAAATGATGAAATTTAAAAGCTCATTACTACATAGTGTTCTATAGCAGATACCGCTGACAAAACTGTTATTCTCTGTCTTCCAGTGTTACACATACTTGTCACAAACAGACAGCATGCACACAACCAGAAAGATCTTTCAGTAGGTATTCCCTGAAAACATGAGTTATCAGAGACTGATTTCTACAGATTGCCTTTCTGCAAGAATCCTAGATCTTGCCGTACTTCAGGTACCCTGCAACTCTGCTGTGTCACACCAGACTTTACATGACTTAAGGACCCTTCCAATCTCCTTCAGCCCCATCTGGGCACTTGGTAGCATGATGTGGCTGTCTCCAAATTTTGTGACGGACTGGTGAGTTTGATAACGTAGTAGCCAGCAAGTCAAATGGAAGCAATATCTCCAGACCTTGGACTGCAGCTTGTCTCTCTGCAGTGGCAATCCATTGGACGTCTCTCCTGGGTTTACACAGTCCAGTCTCACAAGTCTGCCCCACACACAAGAGAGAGAAGGTAACACACAAAGACCCCTGGTTTCAGGTAAGGACTTTACTGGAAATTATACAGTGCACAATTACCTTAGCTCATTTCACAGAAGAGCACAACAAAAGGCAGAAACATCAAGCAGAAGCCAGTGACATTTCCACCCCCGAAACTGCAGTCCACCCAGCAGAAAAGACCAACACCCCAAATCTGAAAACTGGAAGCAGCAAATGGAACAGGAAGCCTCTTATGTTACAATCTGAACTTTTCTCCAGACAAAACGTTCCCATGGTATTGAATACACATCAGTAGTGTCATGTATCTAAGTTTTACTTCCTCAGGATATCACATTAAGTTTTGAAGACCACTGCAGATTGACACTTTGTAGAACTTCTTTCACCTTGTGTGATGGATGGGGGATGATTAATTAATGTGAGATTTTTTTTTTCCAAATTAATATGGTTTATTAATTTTGATATTCACACTTTTCCACCCCGACCACTAATTTTAATAGTAAAGTGGTCTGATTGTAACAGTCATGGAACACATTACATAAATGATATCTAGATCTAGCATTAACTATCAATATATATATATGATTAAATCCAGTTGAACTCAATTAAACTGGAAGAAAAGGTTTCTTGTGGTTAATTATGCTGCTTGGCCACTAGATGGATTTAGGGCTCTTTCCACTTCAGCAGAAGGCTAGGTAAATGAAAGAATCTTAGGCATTTAATCACAAATATTATTTCTCAACTTGTGAGGCTAGCAACATTGAGACAGTACCCAGAACTTCTGCAGGGAGTTCTGTTGGTTGGCATTCTGGTCACTCTGGCCACTGGCTGCTGCTGAGACTTCGGAGTTCCTTCCTAGCTGCTGGAGGAAGTGGGGAGCAGACGGTTTCTGACTTCGTCCTGCCTTTTCCTGGACAATCTGTGTGCCTCTGGGGTGTGCTCATCTCAGGAGATGCAGGGCTGTTCCGGAAGACGCAGGCAGGCATAAGCCAGATGTCTTACAGTGTATCTCAGTATGATGTGTCGTGCTGGCTGTTGCATGCTGCTACTGTGTGAAAGCAATTAGAGTTGCTCCTGGTAAACTTGAAGTAGTAGCTAGATGAGGTTGCTCAAAGCCTCTCCTGTTTTGACCTTGAATGTTTCCAGGGGTGGGGCTTCCACCACATTTCTGGGCAATCTGTCCAGTATTTCACTACCCTGATTGTAAATAACTTCCTCCTAATATCCAATCTAAATAGACCCTGCCCCTTGTTCTGAAGGTACCTGTCCTTGTAAACACTCCCTCTCCAGCTTTCTCACAGGTCTCCTTCAGATACTGAAATAATCCTGTAAGGTCTCTTTTCTTCTCCAGGCTAAACAACCTCAATTCTTTCAGACAATCTTTGTAGGAGAGATGCTCCAGCCCTCTGCCCATCTTCATGGCCCACCTCTAGGCCCACTCCGAATGGTCCATGTCATAGAATCATAGAATCAGTCAAGATTGGAAGGGACCACAAGGATCATCCAGTTCCAACTCCCCTGCCATGGGCAGGGACACCCTACCCTAGATCAGGCTGGACAGAGATTCATCCAGCCTGGCCTTAAACACCTCCAGGGATGCAGCCCCAGCCATCCCCTTGGCAACCCATTCCAGGGCCTCACCATTCTAATGCTGAAGAACTTCCTCTTCATGTCCAATCTGAATCTCCTCACCTCCAGCTTTGCTCCACTCTCCCTAGTCCTAATAGTCTACAAAGTCCCTCTGCAGCTTTTTTGTAGGCCTCCTTCTGGAAGACCACAATAAGGTCACCTCGGAGCCTCCTCTTCTCCAGTCTCAACAACCCCAACTCTTTCAGTCTGTCCTCATAGGAGAAGTGCTGCAGCCCTCTGATCATTCTCGTGGCCCTTCTCTGGACATGCTCCAGCATGTCCACATCCCTCTTGTAATAGGGGCTCCAAAACTGGATGCAGTACTCCAGGTAGGGTCTCACCAGGGCGGAGTAGAGGGGGAGAATCACCTCCCTCGACCTGCTGCCCACACTTATCTTGATGCAGCCCAGGATCTGGTTGGTTTTCTGGTCTGCAAGTGCACACTGCTGGCTCATGTTGAGCTTCTCATCCACCAGCACCCCCAAGGCCCTGTCTTCAGGGCTGCTCTCCAATCGTGTCCTTCCTGTGTTGAGGACTGCAGAGCAGAGCTAAACACGGTACTGCAGATGAGGTGTCATCAGAACAGAGTGGCAGAATCACTTCTCTTGACTAGTTGGCCATGTGCTTAATGACATTGAAGAAATATCTTGAACTTCCTATTTTACAAGGACTACTGCACTTAGACTGAGAAAAAAAACAAACAAAAAACAAAAAAGCACCACTAAAAACCCAACTCTGACTTTATTTGGCAGTAGCATATATGAAAGTCTGATTCTTTACTTACATTGTTATAGAGGCATATGGACAGAAAAGGGAGAACCTGTATAGCACATGTTTGTGAATCAGATAGACTCTGTTTGGAGCAGAACCCAAACAAAAGAGTTTGAAATAATGTCAATCACAGCAATAGCTAGAAATTATAATATCTTATTATTTTTCATGTAATATTCGAAGTTACAAGATTTAAGATTTTTTATATCAATATTCTGAGTTAAAGAAAAAGGTAAATAGAATTTAAAAGGAGAGTTCACACATAATATCGAGGTACTATTTGGTGTACTATATTAATATTGTATTCTAAAACTCTTCAATTATATCCAGTTTGTTAGCATTCCACTTACAGCTTTCTGATAACTACAGAATTCATTATCTTCATTCATATGCTAAAGAAGCCCCAATAAGTGGAAATTTCCTCAGGTGTGAAAAGCTAAGGAGCTTATTTTATACAGCATAGCTATATCAGCATGAGCACTGTCTAGCCCTGCATGTATAGTAGTCATTGTAAGCTACAGCTCAAACCTCATAAAATTAGTGTTCTGGAAGTTGAGGCTTTAAAGAAATTAATTGATATACAGAAATACAGATTTTATGAGAATGTTTAAGCTCCTTAAAACACTTACTAGTTCTCAGAAATCTCTTTCTGAAGCATGATCAAACTTTGAAGTTAGTTTCAACAATAGGTTGCCCTGAAGACCCCAGAGTGTTTGCTCAAATCTAAATTATTATGTAATTGTATGACTGAATAGTCAACAACTCCTTGGTGAGATACGAACTTTTGGTGAGATATGAGGTTTACATTTGGCTAGCTGTTTATGTTTTTATTTCCTTAGTGCCTACTTCACTGCTCAGTATATCAGATAGAAAAAAAAAATATCAAAGAATCTGTAAATGTTGCATATTATATGAATAAAGTAGCACAATATGCAGTTTATAGTCTTTTGTCTGGAAAAGACCAAAAGAATTCTGCAATGACCTTAGGCAATGCTGTTGGATAAAAGCAAAGGCATAATGAATAAGGAACACGAAATTAAAGGTGTATGGCATCAGAGAACTTAGGCTTTGGAAAAGGGCTAGAGACACAGGAGAATGGGTCAAGCCCTTGTTATTTCTGCAAGCCATTCTTCACCTTTAGAAAATACTTTCAAATTAGTGAGATTTTAAACATCAGAGACTCTAAATATCAAAGACTTTAAAACACTATCTTGATCTACATATTATTTGATAAAGAAAACACTAGGAAGTAGTGAAAAGAACAGAAGCAAAACAATTTCCTTTCATCCTGTTCTTTCTCCTTTCTTTGCTCAGGCTTTCCCTGCCTAATGTGCTTCACATATGACTCTAATATTTGGTGTGCAGTTACTATGTTTTTTTTGCCTTTTTTTTTTTTTTTTTTTT
>VWZI01019316.1:0-15045 GCA_013396835.1 Psilopogon haemacephalus
GGGGGGGCAGGTTACTGCAAACCCACTACGATAGGAAAACTAAAGTCTTGCCTTTGTGGTATCAGGTATAACAACCAGAAATCACAAGTGACACAAATGCTGCGAGGGTGACTATATATCTCACAGAACATGAATAATTGCATGAATATCCATGGTAAAAGTATGACACCCCAGGGATTTATAAACGTTTTCCTCAGATATCACATAACCTGGAGGGTGTTCTTTGAGTGAGTAATGGTGATCACATATTGTTGCAAACTAAACCTCTATATTTTCATTCCCTTAACGGCTTAATTTTGATCATATCCAAGGCAGAAGGACAATTCCAACTGAGTGTACTGCAATCCACATGTCACAGGAAAAAAATGATTCATGAGTCTTATTATACATCTACAGTACAAAGAAATAAAAATATGTCTCATAATGACCATATAGAAATCTGGTTTTTAAGAATTAGTATTGATAAACAAATTCTGGTTTTGATTTTGTTTTCATATTTTGAAAATGCTGTTAAGTAGTCTCACTTAAACAGAGGATCTACTGAAACAGATTTCTTTCTAACATAAAATACATTCAACCAAACTTATTTTGATGCTATGATGGGATTTTTCTTGCAAATCACAAATTCAAGTTGCAAAAGCACACTTAAAAAATCTACCACAGTTCCCATTTTTTACAGCTTTAAGTGACTGAAGTTCTTGAAGGTGTAGGAGTTCTAAAATTCTTGAAACAATTTTAAAATCTGTCACTTCTTAGCTTTCAAAAAGAAAGATACATGAATATAAAGAATAAGGTAGAAGCACAAAAGAGCTTTGTGACTGCCAATGGAACACAACTGCACATTTCATCAGAGATATAAATGTTACCGTTTCGAATAAAGATGAATAGAAAATGAACGACTTGGTCTTTCTCTCTTCAAATTGGTGGATTTGAAGGGGTTAGCCTTGTTTCTAACTCAGAAAAACTTTCTTGTTTGCCTTATATGAACAGGAAAAAAAGAAAAGCATTCAGGTGGAAAGATGTCTACTGTGGATAATACAAGTAGCTGTTTTTTTCAGCACAACCCTTATTCATATCAGAGATACTTCATAAGAATCTTATAAATTTGTATTTTAATCCACAGCCAATTTCTGTTTGCAACTATTTGTGAAGCACCACAAGAATTTCACTGGAGAGCTGTTTCAAAGAATTACTAAATGTGCCAAACTAGTTGTCACTGGGCTCTGACTCAAGTCACACCTGCCATTTGTGGAACTCTTCACCAGGAAGAACATCTTTAAATGAAACAAATCATTCAAGACACACACACACAGAGACCACCTGAAATGAAAAGTCTTAATTACATTATCTTGACAAAGTAACAGGGCACGTGAAGAGAATCAAGCATATCTCAGCTGCCATGTCCTAGGGAAAACTCAGTGTAGATCCAAGAAATAATGATGCAATGTCAGTGATATTATTTGTGCAATGTCAAAAGAGGAAAGAGGTCTTGTGCTTTAGGGAAGCATACTATTTAACATAGGGACAGAGTGACAGTGACATTCCTGCTTAATATTCAAATGTTTTGTTTAGCACAAATTTGGACATAACTATCATTAATAAGGCAATTGGTATTTTGTGAAGCATCAGAAACTGGGCATTGTCCAGAAGAATTAACTAGTAGACTGAATCACTTGTAACATTTTTCCTGTAAACAATACATCGTATAATATTAATTGCTGTAATTAAATTAACAATAACATATTGTTTTCATTTATCATTATTCCTCTGATTTAGGGAAAACCTTTGGAACAACTTCTAAGGTTTATATTGGGAAGATTGCTACCATTAGAATGCTGTTTTCCTGTGTGGTTTACTAAAATAGCTATGTTTTTACATTAAAATCTAGTTGCAAGATCTAGGGAATAAAAGAATAAAGGATAAAGAGACTGAAGAATTTCCCAGAAAACATAATTTTCTGTCTGTGATTAAACATAAAAGCTGGTGATTTTTTTTACAGCATCAAATTTCTTTCCTTTGCCTGCTAATTTCTTGGATACTGGAATATCTTTTAAGTTAATCCATTTGCTGACTGTAAAGTAAGGATGAAATAATAGTTTATCTTTACAAGAGGGTAAAACCATCACATGTTGCCTCTAGTTGTTGGAATCACTTTGCTAAGGGATTGGATTTATTTTTTATTAGGAACCTTTTTCACAGATCTTGTAATTGTGAAAATAAAAATGTTCTCATGACCTTCATCTGACAAAGTTTTGACAAAGACCTCAGAAAAGTGACATGAGAACACCTCTATAATAGTAAGCATGTATCCATTCATAATTGAGAGAAAACCTTCATTTATTCAGGGCCTTATTTAGAATCTCATTATCTTCTTCTAGCCTTTGATAATAGGGTCATGGGTTTCCAGAATACACTTTAACTTTTAAAGTAAAATGTAAATTAACAACGTGCTTTCTTTTACCACTTCTGTGAACTTTACTCCTACAAGCACACCATAGCTTCCTAATGACTACTGTTCAACATCCATGAAAGTTTTCATCCTGTATGAGTACAGAAAGTTGAAACCAAAGGTCTAAATCAAAGTCTTTTAGTGGAAACAATCCCTCTGATTCCTGCAGACTTCATGAGTGTGATTTTAAATTATCACATTTATGTGCAGAATTTACTGTGTACATACTGGAAAGAGACTCCTGGCAATAGAAGACAAATTGACTCACTATTGTGATGCTTTTTGTTGAATTAAAACCTTAGAGTGCCAATTATGTGTAAGAAGTGCTTTTTCCTTTGCAAAGCTCTAATTTGTCAAGTTAAATGGTTTTTTAAAAAAATGAGAATAAATCTGCTTTTCATTCAGGAGCTTTGAACTCAGCGAGACCTAAAGAAGAGCTTATGTGCCCAGAAACTTGTCTATTTTTTTCCAGCTGTGTCGTTTGGAGTGATAAGAAATACTACGTCTCAAGACTTATTTGAAGAGCATCCGGAATGTCATATATAGTGGGAAACTAGAAATCTCCATCTATCTAGTTCTTTGAAGAGTAGATTACTTGCACTCTCCATGCACAGGGAGAAGATATTTTTTACAGTAAACACCTCACTAATCTAACATGTCAGGATCCAATAGCTGGAAGCTGAAACTGGGCAGATTCTGATTAGAAGTAAGACATCGTTTTTTAACAGTTAGGAGAAATTGCATCAGCTTCCAAAGTGAGATAGGTATTTAAGATAGGAGGGATGAATCACACACAAGAGATGTCTTTCTCTCCTTTGGTTGTTGAGAGACCTGAGATAACTGGGGTAAATGTCTAACATTTAAAGGGATAAAAACTAGGTGAGATAAATTTGAATTTATTAAATTGAGATAATATTCTGTTTGTTTCTTTATTGTGTAAGATTCACAATAAATGCTGCTGTAGGTGCGATACTTTGGAAAATTGGTCTGGCATATTTCAGTGCTTTTCATAACTGAGGCAAGTTTAGGAAGAATTAAGTGTCCAGAATTTAACTGCATCTGTGTAATGAAATACTTAGAAATAGTACAGAAATACTAATGAAATAGTTAGAAATGGGGATTATAGTTCTTATTATTTTTAAACCAATCTTCAGTTTACCTCTACAATAGGCCATATCTGATTTTCTAAATCAAATAATCTGAATGGTATTTGCACAACTGATTTCCAAGAGCATAAAATTGACAGAGAAGGGAGCATTGGTCATGCATTTAGTACAGATTTGCTAATGAAAATGATGGTCACACAAGTTTCAGAATATGTACCATGGAGAGATAGTTCATGTCTAAGAAATAGATCATAGTATACTTAGTATCTTTATCTTTCCCTTTATTGCTTTCAGAGCATAAGGATGGAGAAATACCACTGATGCTAAACAAATGTATGAATATTAACAATCTTGTCAGCCAGAGGACAAGTTCTCACAGGGTTTGGATGACTTCTGGCAAGTATTTTGGTGAGACCTAAGAAGTTCTCTGTTTGGTTCTCACTGCAAACCCACTACAATAAGCCAGAAGAGAAGTGCATGTACCTACACATGTTCTGCAATTGTTCTCTACATAGTTGACCCCAAACCACACACACATTTTAACCTCCATCTCATAATAATGTCCTTCGTACCAGACAGTAATTAGTTATAACACTGAAATTATTTCATGATTGAGGGTAATAATTCAGTTCCCTCTCTCCCAGGCTGACATTATGATGCCCCTTTGGTCAGTCTTATCCCAATTTATAGTCTTGTGGTTGGAAATGTGCCTTAGGAAAAGGAAAATACATATTTGAGCTTGACAGAATTGAAACTCCCAGTTTTATCAGGTAAAAAGCCTATATCTAACATGCTTAATGCCACTGAGGAAAACCTCTTCCTTTCTATCATGTTAAATGATTAAACCCTAGGAAGACTGGGGAATCAGGTACTTGTACTATTAAGTGAGATGGTGCAAACTAAAATGTTATTCACACATATATATGACTAAGCATGACATATACCTACATGGGTTTTTGGGTGTGGTTTTTTTTTTGGGGTTTGTTTTTTTTTTTTAATGCTACATAGCTTTTGATGGTCTTTGCTTTGGCATCTGAAATCACCTTTTGTGTCTGATTCCCCAACACTATAAAGTGTAAACCCTAGACAAACTCTGAGCCTTCCCTTTTCTCTGTTCTGCACTCAAGGAATAAAAATGTTAATCTGATAGTTTTGGGTTAGGTGCTCTTCTAATGGTGATTGTTTCACAGACTGTTTAGATGATTCTGGTTGCAGTTGCTTACAATGTAACTACAAATGTTTACAATTATTAACAATTTGTTTTCTCTAACAAAAACTCTTGAAGATCTTCTGCTTTTCAGAGAACAGGACTTCAAAGTGATCTAAAAAATACAAAGACCTAAAACTAACAGACTGTTTTTAATACTTAGACCTGCAATACTAAGAAGAAGAAATTCTTAAAAAGTCAGTAATGTATGCTCAAATGAGTCTTTAAAGTCTGCTATGACACTGAAAATATCAGCTGTTTCATTCAAGTAGCCAAAGTTACAGCAGTTGGGTGGTAGCATAATTTGGAGTAGTTTATTTTAGTATGTTTTTGCAGGTAGTCCTTATACTCACCTTGAAGTTCTCATTATTAAAGCCCTCATTATAAAATTCTCATTGTTAAAGAATGTGGAAGGCTACTTCTAGTAGACTTCTGCCATCTTTGTGGTGATAACCAAAGATGGACAGAAAGGTCCTTCCATACAGTGAAGTGACAACTACTTGCAGTCATCCTCTCAAAACAGTTTTCAGGATAGGGATGATCAGAGTCCCTATGTTGTAAAAGCTATTTGAAGGATTTTATATGTATGTAAAGTATTCACATATAACAAAACAGCACCACCACAGTGTGTCACATTGAAAAATTACTTTTTTTTTTTTTCCCCAGAGAAAATACTTTATGAAAATGTATTAAAAGAGGCTTTCAATGGCCTGAACAAGGCACAAATCACAGGGAACATCGGGATGTAATTATACACTTATAGAGAAGTCTACCATGAAAATAGAGAGGTTTTGTTGCCTTTTTTTCCCCCCTGAAAAATGAAAATGACAAGCTCAAATTATGAAGTACACTGTGCACAATCAAGTGTGAGGAAATATCAGCTCACGAATCATTAACAGCCTCAGTTTCATGAACAGAGCATTATCAGCTCTGTGAGTCTGAACAAAACAATTGTCAGCTGCCACCCTTTCCCAACTAGACAATTAAAAATTTCATGTTGTGCAAAGTGAAAGTGTAGATCAAATTCAGCAATCCTCTTGCCTAGCAGATGCAAAAAAAAAAGATCCTTTAGAATCTGACAAAGTTCAGTCTCTTCCAGGGAACAGTTGATAAGATAGGTGTTAATATTCAGGAGAGGTCTTGAGCATGACCATGAGGACATTCGGGTGCTCTCCATGAACTTGAGCAAAGTTACTATAGACAAGCCTTGCCCTGCTGGTAAGGTGAGGGTGAAAGGGCTGAAGTAGAAGCAATATCTGGTTTGGACGCATGGCATCTTGGACAACATAAGAGATAGGGCTCATTTTACTGCTGTTTAAAAAGGAAGTGTGATTGTTGGGAATGTGCATTGGGATCTTTGTTACCTGTGCAGCTCAGCACAAAAGACGAGTGTGCTCTCCAGCTAGCAGACCACACTCTTCCATGAATATGTTATGTAAATAAATGCATTTATAGTTGCACACCTATTGTATTTCCTTATATAGAATGTCTTTCAGCTTCCCTGCTAGGGGAAAAAGGCTCTGTACTGCTTAATCCTCTAAAATATCAAAGTACAACACCAAACAGGATCTAGCACTTTACCTTACTGCATTCAAGTTTATCCATCTGTGAAATTAGTATAATAGCATTGTTCTGCCTCACAGGGATATCGTGCGTCTGCTTGTTTCTAAAGTAATGCTCCAGGCATGTTTTCAAATGCTTTCTTTTTCCAAAGTGTTTTTCAGGTCTTGGACAAAAATCCATGTTAACTTCGAGTGGCAAAGACAGAAGATTCCTGCACTGAGCTCTGATAAAGAAGGATAATATGGGATGAGGGCTGAGTGGTGAAAGCTTTGTTTGGCTGCTGAGGGGAACCACAATACCAGTACTGCTCCTGTTTCACACTGCAGCAATAAGGGCCTTTATACAGGAAGTCAGGGGGCTTTTCAGCCCTCCCCTCCTCTTCTACAAAAACTTTGAAGACAGCTATGATCATTAAGCTGAATGCAGAATGGAGAAAAGACAAGTTTTTTTGGCAGCAATCACTGCAGGGGATCATATTAAAAAACAACCTGCCTTTGAGAAATCCCAATATCAACACCAAGAATGTTTTTCCAACTTAAAAAAATAGGTTGGAACCCACCTGTCACGTGGTGAGTTGACTCTTTGTGTGATTCAGTCTCATTTACTGATAAGTGTTTTATATTACTAACATTTAATTACGCTGGAAGTTATTTAGGGCAAAATTAATGTTTATGCCTATGAAAATTTACTGCAGTGAGATGTTTGTTCTGAAGCTACTGGAAGTTGAATAATGATGCTAATAACAGTAACATATTTAAATCAGAAAATGTATTTGTTCATTTGTATTCTTAGATCTCTGATCATTGCCTCTCAAAGCTTTCTCATTCCATATTTTTACTTAATGGAACTTCATGCCTCAGCCAAGTTGCTCTGAAGGCTGTTTACTTAATAAGCAAGTTGCCTGGCTAAGTCAAGACTGAGAGAGAGGGAGAGAAAATACAAGGCAGACGAAAATCCAAGAAAAAGCATCAGAGAAAGATGGCTTGGTAACCCATCTTTCCCTTTGGGCTATTCACATAGAATTCCTTATTTCAGTTCAGCAAAAGTGTGCCTCTCTTTTTTTAGAATGACATTTCTGCTGATTTCAATGTATTTATAGCACACAGGCACTCAATCAGATTTGCTCTGTGTTACTTATTGACACAGTAAAGCTGATCTCCTTGGTATTCATTGTAAGAACAACCTGTGGGTTTCTTTTTTACATGTCAGGAGATCTCAGAGGCGATAACCTCAGCCTTTGACAAGTGCTGAGTCTGTACCCTTCTTGGAAAACAATGTTTAGTGTGGAAAACCCCACCATTTTCTAAGTATAGAAGAATCACACAACTGATTATATTTATTTTCCATCTAGCTTTAAGTACTGCTTTATGTTTTCTGACTGTTTTCTGGATAATGAGAAGCAGAAGCTAACACTTTACTAATGTAATGGTTTAGTGCAAGGGCTACCTTGCCTGCCCACCCCCCCCAACACCAAAATGAGGGGAAACACAGGGTTGAGATAAAGAGATAAGAGTTTAATATAACATATCATAATTGCAATGCATAATTACCTTAGCTAATAATATGATTAATCTAATTAACCTAATGGTACAATTCATGATTACCTTAGCTTAGCCTATTTGCAGAAGAAGCACAGTGAAACACAGGACAAAAATAACAGCATAAAACAGAAAACCTAAACCAGCAGCTACCCAGCACACAACTGCTCTGTTGTCATGCCTGAAGAAAACAGCTAACACCCCAGAACCTGGAAGCCAGGAACAGCAACCAGAACACAGACCTTCCCATATAGCAATCCAAACTTCAATCCCCAAAATGCTTTGCTCCAGTTAGCACTTACTTTTTTTTATTCAGCTCAATTCATGACAACTAAACAGAAAGTGACCTTTGTGTAACAAGACCCCTGGAGTCGGTTGTGTTGGAATAATATAGCAAATTTTGAGCCACGTGACCATTAGTGACATCATATAATTGAATTCATATTATCTGGGTGTCTGAAGTAATATTTCAAAGGAACATAAAGTTTCTAAGTGACTAAGTTCCATTAATGAAAACAATTAGATGTGTCTGTATCATTTGTATTGAGAAGAAAATTAAGGACATGAGCATTTTCACAGGGGTTATGAGCTGTGGGGCTTCTGAAGACACTAGTAAGAGGAATATGCTGCTATAGCAGCTGACCCTGAATCATTTTAAAAATGGAAGTCTAATGATTTTGACAATTTATCCTTGGCACCACGGATTCTCAGCTTGATCATGGGTTTATATTTAATTCTAATGGGTTCTGAAGACTGCAAGCTAGCCCTCTGCTTGGATAGTCAATTTGACCAATTAGCACCCACTGAGCACCCAGCTTTAAATTGCTTAAAACACTTTTTTTGACTGATTTGTGCCCTGTTTTTAACCCTGTTTCCCTCTTTATACTTATGTGAAGTTTTTTTGGTGCCATGCTAAGCAAGGAAACACTAGAATCTCTAAATCACATTTTGAGACTGAGTTTCAGGCCTCTTTTTTTTTTTTTTTTTTCAGTTTGCTAAATTACATATTTAAATACAATTCACAGTGAACACTGCATGCAGCTGTATACAGATACTAAAAGAAAAAAAAAAAGTAACATGAATAGTCAGAGCAATTTTAGGTATTTAAAATGTCTAAAAATTATCCTTTTCATGCAAGATCATGTGAATTTCCAGTTCTTCCCTTAAGAATTTATTGACATCACATCTATCTTAAGTGAATTTTTCTTTATTCTATTTTGCCTTCAAAAATCTTAGGAAAACCACCTTATACTGCAGAGTAACTATTTAAAATATTGCTTTTATTCTACCTGGATTAGTGGTAAAGGCATATTTGCTGAATTGAAGTGTATTAAACTGATAATTGAAAACAATCACGTTTTGCCTGTAGGATCTGCATAGTTAAATTTCTTCCCCTCTCTGGGAAACCTGTCAAAGTCTCTTATTACATCTTTAACATCCTTTCACTCAAATTAAAATATATTCCATTATATCTTCAGTGCAGTAGAAATACTTTGAGACTTGCACAAGAAGCTTTTAAGTAGTATAATGTATGACTAAACAAAATTTGCTTCAAGTAACAGATACCCTTATTTTTTTTCAGTACTGAAAATAACTGCTAGAAAGATAAATTCTTGATTGTCCAGTAAGGCCTGTTATGGAAGGCCAAAATAGGCCTGGTATGTGTCCTGGCTTGTCCACTCAGGATCCTCTGCTTCCTCATCCCCCTCTGCTGGAGTGTGGAGCAACAGGGGAAAAGAACAAAAGACTTAGAGCCATCGAGTCTGCTCCTGTGATAAACACGGTGCATACACTTGTTTATTCATGACCTGTTCTTCCCAAATATGGGTAAAGTGAGCCTCTGGTTTCACCTAATATGGTTAGTTTTGGCAAAATGCTGATTTTGGTTGGCTAATTTGTAGTAGCCTTCCAGTATCTGAAAGGGGCCTACAGGAAAGCTGGGGAGGACCTATTTACAAGGTTTTGTAATGACAGGCTGAGGGGTAGTGGGTTTAAACTGGAAGAGGGTAAATTTAAACTAGACTTTAGAAAGAAGTTCTTTACAGTGAAGGGTGGTGAAACACTTGAACAGGTTGTGGATGCTCCCTCCTTGGGGAGGCTAAGTTGGATGAAGGCTTACGTGACCTGTTCTAGTGGTAGAAGGTTAGAACTAGATGATCTTTAGGGGTGACTTACAACCTAAGCCATTCTATGATTCTACAATTTCTGTGACCAAGTGAAGCCATCAGGACTCAGGCAATTGATAAATATGAGCAAAGTTGCAAACAATGTGCTCTGCCTCAACACGCTTTGACATTTTGCCTTCCTTTGCCTTGCCATGCTGTCATGCTTAAAACCAGCTTTGCTGTGTAACGACAAGCTTTAATGCTTCAAGATTTTTTATTTGGCAACTTTTCCGTGCCTCAATTTACCAGGGAGAGGCATCAAGAGCCTTCATGAAGTAGGCAAGAATCATTGCCAAAAGCTGCCCAAAACCCACAACCAGTCTAGCATGAACTGAAAGTGATAGGCTGCTCCTAGCTGGAGAGTTCACTTAGCATTTTGCATAGTGAGAAAGAACAGGTTACTGCTAACAGCAAGACCCTGTGTTTGCCTGCACACCTGCAAACTGTCATGGGGAGTCTGGAGCCCTGGAAAGGTCACCATCTACCCAAGAAATGACCAAGACAAGGTCAGATACTGTGTCAGCCCCAGCACCCTGACAGAGTCTTGGGAAAACTCCAAAAGCGACCAATGGGTACCATACTACTGATAGAACCCCTCCAAGTGTTCTGGGTATTGTCTGGAACTATAATGCAGACCCAGAAATCCAGAGATACTAGTTTGTGAGTAAATATTCTAAAAGCCTCTTTGTGATTAAAGCTTTTGCCTTGGTTCTGTAACTGTAACTGATTGTGCCTTCTGCATTGACAGAAAGAAGCCTCTCGAGTTCCCCTAGAAGGCAAGTGGCATATTGCACTGCAAGAATCTGCAAAAGCTCAAATTAATGTTTACATTTATGGTTTTGATTAACTGTTTAAATTGCCTGTTCCTTCTGTAAATACCCACAACTTAGAAATAAGGAATTTTTTTTTATAATTAATATAAATAAATATTTTTCATAGCTTATTAATATTTTCACCTGGCTATCAATATTAACATTAGTAATTATAATTAATGGAAGTGGGTATAACTCGCATAACTCATGGAGGTGGCAAGACTCAAACTGAACGTGAGGAGGAAGTTCTTCACCATGACAGTGGTGTAACCCTGGAATGGGTTGCCCAGGGAGGTGGTTGAGGCCCCATCCCTGAAGGTGCTTAAGGCATGGCTGCATAAGGCTCTGGCCAGCCTGATCTAGAGTAGCGTGTCTCTGCTGCCCATGGCAGGGGGGTTGGAACTAGATGATCCTTGTGGTACCTTCCAACTGTGACTGATTCTATGATTCTGTGAGTCTATGATTCTATGATCCTATTATTCTATGACAGGCCAGTTTAAGACCTTTCATCTCACAGGGTAAGTGTCCAGGGTCTCTGCAAATACTCTCAAACTTATATGGTAAATTCCTAAACATCTTTACTGATCAGCAAGTGATAGAAAACTAAAAGCTCTGAAGTTCAAATGATTTATTAAGTTAAAATGATAAATATATTGCTGTGGCAACTGAGCACCTGGAGAATGCACCAGGCTTTGTTCTATTGCTTGTTTCTTCCAGCTTTTATAATCTGATGCATATCTGTCACAACTGATCAGAAGAATAGAAGTATGGATCAATAAAAATGGGCTAAAAATACTTGCTTTAAAAAGTTCTTATTCTTTATCTATTTTTTAATATTTTAATTAAAATATTTTCCAGAAATACTACCAAAACCAATATGAAATAATAAATATTTCACACAATCCACACAGGCTTTGCAAAAAAATGCACTTTTCCTTATCATTTTGGGAATATTTGTTATCTTCTCATAAATATAATTTTCAAGTTAAATACTTAATGTAAGAAAAATAAATCTTTCAGGTAAAGCAAATATTTCCTATGAAAAGAAAGGCATCATCTCAAGAAGTATATTTGTTTTGGAGAGTGTATTTGTTGTTTGGTTATCAGTGAGAGGACTAGAGGCAATGGGCATAAACCAAAACACATGAGGTTTCCACTGGACATAAAGAAAATAAAGAAATATTGGTTGTTTCTTTTTTAACTGTAAGGATGACCAAGCCCTGGAAGAGATCATCCAGAGAATTTGGGGAGTCTCCCACCTCAGAGATATTTAAAAAGTTATCTGAACATGGTTATAGCCTTCCCTGAACAGTGTGCTTGGGTCAGTTCTCCAGAGGTGCCCCGTAATCTCTACCATTCTGTGATTCATTTAATGTGTATCACTTAATATACCACATTTCCCTTCAAATAATGCAAAGCATAGCAAAACTATCAGAAGAAATCATTGCTCTTAGACCTAATAGAAAGTCCCTTTTTTGCCTTTTGGAAGCTTTCTCTGTATTCTCAGTGGTAATGAGCTTAAATAAAAATCCCTTTAAATGCTATATAAGCAAGGAGTGACCAACTTTCACAAGTTTTTCTGTACACTGCTGAAGAGCACACAGACATTTCAGAACATTTAGAAAGGCCTGCTTCAGAATTCATTATATGTCTAATGCACACTTTATTATAACAATTTTTTTTTTTAATGCTCCTGGTTTTTTAGCTTCAACTTCACCACGTTCCATCAGTGGTCTCCTCAATATTTTATAATGTGGCATATATTTATGACTTCTGCTGTAACATTTCTACTTTCTTTCCCTCTTATTAGCAGCCTCCATATTCATACTTGCTCTGAAATAATCCTGCTCTCAAGAGCTAAAGTGCAGGGATACTCTGGGCTGGAGCTTCACTGGTGGTATTGTTTCTACATGACTGATAGAGAGAGGTATCCATATGAGAGCTGCATTCACAGCAGCAGCATGTTAGATTACAACATACTTAAAGAAGATGGGAGACAGAATAGAATGAGAAGCTGTGATGTAAAACTTAAGCCTTACTATCATAGAACCATAGAATCAGTCAGGATTGGAAGGGACCACAAGGATCATCTAGTTCCAACCCCCCTGTCACGGGCAGGGACACCCTACACTAGATTAAGCTGGACAGAGCCTGGATCCAGCCTGATCCACCTCCAGGGATGTGGCCTCAATCACCCCCTTGGGCAACCCATTCCAGGGTCTCACCACTCTCATGGTCAAGAACTTCCTCCTCATGTCCAGTCTGAACCTCTCCACCTCCAGCTTTGCTCCATTCCCTGTAGTCCTGTCACTACCTGAGAGACTAAAAAGTCCCTCCCCAGCGTTTTTGTAGGCCCCCGTCAGGTACTGGAAGGCCACAATAAGGTCACCTCAGAGCCTCCTCTTCTGCAGACTGAACAGCCCCAACTCTTTCAGTCTGTCCTCATAGGAGAGATGCTCCAGCCCTCTGATCATCCTTGTGGCCCTTTTCTGGACACGCTCCAGCATGTCCACATCCCTCTTGTAATAGGGGCTCCAAAACTGTATGCAGTCCTCTAGGTGGGGTCTCACCAGGGCAGAGTAGAGGGGGAGGATCACCTACCTTGGCTAATTTCAAGATGTTTGGCAACCAGATGTTTTGTTGGGATTTCACATTTCATGAACAGGATCCACTTCACCTGTGTTTAGACTTGGGAATGTAAGTAATTAACATCTGTTAGTTACTTGGGTATTACACACGTTTTCTTTAAAGCAACAAAGGGCAATTCAAGAAGACAAGTGTTTGAGATAGATGTAATGAATCACATCCTAGAGGTGCCTGTTTCTTTCCATTCATAAAAGAAGGTGGCTGCATGACTACTTCAGAGTATCCATGTGAGTTAGTCACCCTTGACTCCATAGAAAATGGAGAAAAATAAGCACTTTTCAAATGCAACTCATCTAAAAAATGTACATAGATGATTCACACCATACCTGTGTTTTTCCTCTATGACTATTCAGGACCTTGGGTAGACTAGCTCAATGATCTCTCTGCTGTAATGTATCTTTTATGTAACGAATCCCATCAGGGCTCTTTCCATGAATTTGACTCATAATTTTGGGCTTTTCTTAGAAATCTATTTCTATACTGATTTTTTTTCCCCCAATCACATGAGGAATCTTGAAGTTCAGATAAACAGGATATCTAGGTTTTCTGAATCCTAAATCAGTATGTCAACACATCCTGTACTGTCTACATTTTGCCTTACTCTTCCTCAAGTCGTGTTGCTGCCATTTCATGGGATTCACTCATTTCAGCCCTTGAATTTATGAACCACATAGTTTTAGCAGTCATACTCAGTTTCTTTCAATTCCTGTCATATTGCACATCTTGTCCTATCTCCAGTCCCTGCTCACACCATTGTTCCACTGCTGTATACCTTACAGCTTTACATTCACTTAAATCTTCTGGTATATCCCACTATCATTCTGTTGATTTTAGAAAATCATTCCCCACATTTATCTCCTTATGTCTTGCACCGGTTGTTTTAAGACTCTACATGTATCTCAGAGTTTGTAATCTGGAAATACAACGATACAATGTAGACACAGGAGTCTGAGATTTCTCCTGTTTCTGTATGCCAAACACTCTCCAAAACATAAGCTTGCCTCTGTCTTTGCTATAGAACACCCATGCCTTCAGATAAGATGAGACAGTAGAACTACTGAAATAAATCTCAAAATTTATGGCACAAGTAAACCCATGTAATTTACTAAACCCTACATGTATTGTTTCCTTTAGGAATGCAAGATTGTAGCTGGTTTAATCTCAGATATAAAAGCCTTGAAATAACGAAACTACAACCATCACATATCTTTCTTCTGTTATGCACAGAAGAATAATTTGCAGTTCTATATTTTCGCTCATAGGTGGCGATAGAAAATTGATATATTATTTACCATTCCTTTGCTCAAAGATGCTCCACAGAGACTAGGGAGAGCATAATGAACTTTTCCAGACATCTAAAGTGATGGATTTTTCTTGTTTTGTGCATGAGGACATTTGTAGAAGGTCATTTAAAATTGTGTCTGCATATCAAACATACCTGTGTGTACCTCTCCAGGAAATTAATGTTAGAAAGAACTCAGCTTTTGATCTACTTACGTTTTCTCTTTCTCTTTCTTTCTTTCTTTCTTTCTTTCTTTCTTTCTTTCTTTCTTTCTTTC
>VWZI01019317.1:2822-15848 GCA_013396835.1 Psilopogon haemacephalus
CCCCCTCCCTCTCTGTTTTTCTTGCTGCCATGTGTGGTTCGACAATATTCACTCCCCCAAACCTTTGAAATAACTCAGGCTAGAACCCAGTTGGCTGGAAGTTAATAAATGAAGCATTATATTTACAGCTTTGCACAATATATCGCAGATATCTACAATATATCACAGATATCTATGTTATACAAGCAGATATCTATGTTATACAAGCAGATATTTACAATATATCGCAGATATCTACGTTATACAAGCAGATATTTACAATATATCGCAGATATTTACAATATATCACAGATATTTACAATATACAAGCAGATATCTACAATACATTGCAGATATCTACACTATATCGCAGATATTTACATATATATACAATAAGAAAGGTAATACAGAAAGACCACACTCCTCCCAGAGATCAGAATCCCCAGGAGGGGTTCCCAACCACCCTACCACCTTTTCCCCACTGCCCAATCTTATCTNTCGCAGATATCTACAATATATCACAGATATCTATGTTATACAAGCAGATATCTATGTTATACAAGCAGATATTTACAATATATCGCAGATATCTACGTTATACAAGCAGATATTTACAATATATCGCAGATATTTACAATATATCGCAGATATTTACAATATACAAGCAGATATTTACAATATACAAGCAGATATCTACAATACATTGCAGATATCTACACTATATCGCAGATATTTACATATATATACAATAAGAAAGGTAATACAGAAAGACCACACTCCTCCCAGAGATCAGAATCCCCAGGAGGGGATCCCAACCACCCTACCACCTTTTCCCCACTGCCCAATCTTATCTGTCTTATGTGCCAGATAAGTGAGGAAGATCAGCAAGGAGGGTTGAGAAGTAGGAAACTGCTTAGTGAAGTTACACAGATCCAGCTAGGAGGCAGGGAGAGAGATGTTCAGTTGGGAGAAGAGGAGGCTCCCAGGTGACCTTATTGTGGCCTTCCAGTATCTGAAGGGGGCTGACAAAAAAGCTGGACAGGGACTTTTTAGGCTATCAGGTAGTGATAGGATTAGAGGGAATGGAGCAAAGCTGGAGGTGAGGAGATTCAGATTGGAGGTGAGGAGGAAGTTCTTCAGCATGAGAGTTGTGAGAACCTGGAATGGGTTGGCCAGGGAGGTGGTTGGGGCCACATCCCTGAGGGTGTTTAAGGTGAGGCTGGATGAGGCTGTGGCAGCCTGATGTAGGGTAGGGTGTCCCTGTGCATGGCAGGGGGGTTGGAATTAGATGATCCTTGTGGTCCCTTCCAACCCTGACTGATTCTATGTAACAGCAAGAGCAGCTCAAAGAGCTCTGTCTTATCTATGTTATGGTTCTAACTCTTATACATTTTCGAGTCCAATCCCCCCTGCCAGATCTAGCTCTGAGTCTGGTGTGAGCTGAAGCATTGTGCACGCTTGCAGCATCATCCTCACTGATGTGGTGAGATGTTGGCTTGCAAAGCTGACCTGAGTCATCTCCCAGGTTTTCCCATAGACCTCCTGGTATTTTCCTAAGCAGGGAAATCCATAGAGGTAGGAGTGTAGTATCTCAGCATCATTTAAGTTGGAAAAAAACCCAAACTATCAAGTCCAGCCATTACCCCAGCACTGCCAGGTCACAGAATATCCATGCCACTCAGCAGCACATCTGTTAAATCCATCCAGGGACAAGGACTCCACAACTTCTCTGAGCAGCCTATTCCAGGGCTTGATGGTCCTTTCAGGGAAGTAATTGTTCCTCATGCCCAACCTAAGCCTCCCCTGGTGCAACTTGAGGCTATTTCCTCTTGTCCTATCACTTGTTATGAGGGTGAAGAGACTGACAGAATCGGAATCATAGAATCAGACAGGGTTGGAAGGGGCCAAAAGGATCATCCAGTTCCAACACCACTGCCAGGCACAGGGACACCCTACTCTAGATCAGGCTGCCCACAGCCTCATCCAGCCTGGCTGCAAACACCTCCAGGGATGTGGCCCAAACCACCTCCCTGGGAAACCCATTCCAGGCTCTCACCACTTTCATGCTCAACAACTTCCTTCTCATGTCCAGTCTGAATGTGCCCACCTCCAGCTTTGCTCCATTCCCCCTAGTCCTGGCACTCCCTGATAGCCTAAAAAGTCCCTCCCCAGCTTTTTTGTAGGCCCTTCAGATACTGGAAGGCCACAATAAAATCACCTGGGAGCCTCCTCTTCTCCAGACTGAACAGCCCCAACTCTTTCAGTCTGTCCTCACAGGAGAGGTGCTGCAGCCCTCTGAGCATCCTCGTGGCCCTTCTCTGGACACACTCCAGCATGTCCACATCCCTCTTGTAATAGGAGCTCCAGAACTGGGTGCAGTACCTCGGGTGGGGTCTCACCAGAGTATAGTAGCCCATTTGGCTCCAGCCTCCTTTCAGGGAGTTGCAGAGAGAAAGAAGGTTTCCTCTCAGCCTCTTTTTCTCCAGGCTGAACAACCCCAGCTGCCTCAGTCAGGACATCAGACTTGTGTTCTAAACCGTTCCATCAGAACTTTTTTTTTTTACCCACCCCAGCATCTCCCCTATGATTCTATGATCTCAATGTGCTTTTTGGAGTGAGGGGCCCCAAACTGAACAGAGTATTTTGGGTGCAGCCTCATCATGACACGGGGACCATCACTGCCCTTGTCCTGCTGGCCACACTATTGCTGACTTAAGTCTGAATGCTGTTGGCCTTCTTGGGCATCTGGGCACACACTGGCTCATATTCAGCTGACTGTCAACCAACACCCCCCGGGTCCTTTTTCATTGAAAGCTTTCCAGCCACTCTGCCCCAAGGCTGTGGCATTGCATAGGGTTGTGGTGACCCAAGTACAGGGCTTAATGCTTTAGATCAGATGCCCGGATGCAGGCTGGAGACAGGACATGGGGCTGGAGGTCCAGAGCCCCAGGAACTAACCTGGAGGTCCTGCAAAAGGACTTGTTGTAGTTAAATGTCACGAGACAGCTGGTGCCCAGCACCTAGGAGAAAGGGAAGTGATTTAGTTTTGGCCATTATCAGAAAAACATGTGTGGAGGACGAGGCAATGAGAAGAGAGCAGCCGTTTTCTATTAGGATAAGAGCAGGTCAGGTGTAGTTAAAACTGGGTAAATGGAGCAGGAAATGTGGCCGTATATTACTCACCCAAAGATATATTGCACACATTAGCTTTGTTTGATGGGGTTGTGCAGAGGCTCGGTCCTCCAAGTGCTGTTTTAGGGTGGCCAAATCCGGGCTTTGTGCTCTATTAAAATAAATATATTGCTGGTGTTTAATAAAGTCCCTGAGTTTAACCCAAAGCCTGTGAGCAGTCCCTCCTGCAAGGTCTGGGCTCTTAATGAATCCCTGGCCTGCCATTGGGCTTTTGAAGGTGGGAAGTGTGATATTAATATTGTTTGTGGAGCAGAATAATTTATGAATATTCATTTAATGAATGCTGCCAGCTCCCAGGCCGTTCCTGCTCCCAGGAACTCTAATGGATTTGTCTGAGTTTTAACAAGTCCAAGTGCAAGGTCCTGCAGCTGGATCGAGGCAACCCGAAGCACAAATACATGTTGGGCAGGGACTGCCTGGAGAGTAGCCCTGTGGAGAGGGACTTGTGGGTGCTGGTGGATGAGAAGCTCAACATGAGGCAGCAGTGTGCACTTGCAGCCCAGAAAGCCAACCAGAGCCTGGGCTGCATCAGGAGAAGTGTGGCCAGCAGGTTGAGGGAGGTGATTCTCCCGCTCTGCTCCACCCTGGTGAGACCTCAGCTGGAGTACTGCATCCATTTCTGGTGCCCCTATTACAAGAGGGATGTGGACATGCTGGAGCGTGTCCAGAGAAGGGCCATGAGGATGCTCAGAGGGCTGCAGCACCTCTCCTGTGAGGACAGACTGAAAGAGTTGGGGCTGTTCAGTCTGGAGAAGAGGAGGCTCCCAGGTGACCTTCTTGTGGCCTTCCAGTATCTGAAGGGGGCCTACAGAAAAGCTGGGGAGGGACTTTTGAGGCTATGAGGTAGTGACAGGACTAGGGGGAATGGAGCAAAGCTGGAGGTGGGGAGGTTCAGACTGGACGTGAGGAAGTTCTTCAGCATGAGAGTGGTGAGAGCCTGGAATGGGTTTCCCAGGGAGGGGGTTTGGGCCACATCCCTGGAGGTGTTTGCAGCCAGGCTGGATGAGGCTGTGGACAGCCTGATCTAAGACAGGGTGTCCCTGGGCATGGCAGTGGTGTTGGAACTAGATGATCCTTGTGGTCCCTTCCAACCTTGACTGATTCTATGATTCTATCCTGGCGGAATGAGGGCTTGCAGGTTTTGCCGTAAATGCTCCTCTGCTACCCTGGGCTGTAGGAATGCATCCAGGCTAGTGGATGAGGCAAGGCTGAGATAAGAACTGTAAGGCTGGGCTGAAATTTTCTGGAATCACAGAATTGCTTCAGTTGGAAAAGACCTCTACCATCAACCTAACACCACCATGGCAGTTAAACCATGTCCTGAAACGTGTGCCATGTCCACATGTTTCTTGAACACCTCCAGGACAGTCATCATCACCTCCCTGGGCAGCCTGTTCCCATGCCTGACCACTCTTTTCAGAAAGATTTTTTTTTTTCCTCCATCACCTCCCTGGGCAGCCTGTTCCCATGCCTGACCTCTCTTTTCAGAAAGATTTTTTTTTTCCCTAATATCCAACCCAAACCTCCTCTGATGCAACTTCAGGCTATTTCCTGGAGTGTGTCTATCAGATCAAGGGAGGTTCTCCTTCCTTTCTACTCTGCCCTGGTGAGACCTCATCTTGAATACTGCCTTTCATTTTGGGCTCCCCAGTTTAAGAGAGACAGGGATCTGCTGGAGAGGGTCCAGCGGAGGGCTATGAGGATGATGAGGGGACTGGAGCACTGCCTGATGAGGAGAGGCTGAGGGACCTGGGACTTTTTAGTCTGGAAAAGAAAAGACTTAGAGTGGATTTGATAAATGTCTATAAATATCTGAGGGCTGGTCAGGAGTGGGGACACAGGCTCTGCTCACTTGCTCCCTGAGATACGACAAGGAGCAATGGGTGTAATTTGCAGGAAAAGAGGTTCCACCTTAACACAAGGGGGAACTTCTTGACTGTAAGGGACCCAGAGCACTGGAACAGACTCCCCAGAGAGGTTGTGGAGTCTCCTTCTCTGGAGACTTTCAAGGCCTGTCTGGATGTGTTCCTGTGTGGCCTGAGCTAGATTGGATGGTCCTGTGCTGGCAGGGGGGAGTTGGACTTGATGACCTCTTTGGGTCCCTTCCAACCCCTAATGTCCTGTGATCCTGTGATTCTATCATCCCATACTAGGGGGACGAGACTGATCCCCACATCACTCCAGCCTCCTGTCAGGTAAGGGAGCAATGAGGTCTCCCCTCAGCCTCCTCATTTGGCTATGACAACTGCAGCCTTGTTGAGGAAGGGTTAGTGAAGTTCTCTCTCCCCTCTTGAAAAGCCACAGGCAGAGCAAATGCGCTGTTGGCACCAGGTCAGTGGAAACCTGTTGGAGTATTTGTGGTGCTGGAAGTCTTTGATTCCTAGTGAAGATCTGTGTGTCCTCAGCAAAGCAGGAAGGTGCTGAAGGAGCTGCTAAGGCAGACATTCATTACATCCTAAAATTAACTTGCATTAGGTGATCTGGAAAAAAAATATCTGACAGCTTTTATCTGAGCTGTTCCCTGTGTAGGACCTTTATCTACATTTACCTTTGATGCTCTTTGACCTGCCCCTTGGTGCGTGGACAAGCTCTTTGTCATGCCCCTGTGGCTCCAGATAAATACATCTGATATAAGCATGTGCTGCTGGGTCCCTTTGGGGCACTGGCATCTACCCAGCCAAGCTCACCTCATGGTCAGACGACGTGATGAGGGAGAGCAGACCTCCCTGGGGGGGGTTATCTCATCCCTGCTAGCTCCAGATATGCACATCCTAGTGGGAGGGGGACTGAGTCCAAGCAGGGAACCTCAGCCAAGTGCTGAACCCATTCTTTCCCCACCTGAGACCTCCCACATTCTGGTCTCTGGAGAGGAGTCTCTGCTGCAGCTAAAGCAGGGTTGCTTGTGGCAGGACAAGGGGCGATGGTTTTAAACTAAAAGAAGGGAGAGATAAACTAGGTTGAAGGAGTTTTTACTATGAGGCTGGTGAAACCCTAGCACAGATTACCATGAGAGGTGATAGAACTCTACGACTACCTGAAAGGAGGTTGTAGCCAGATGGGGTTGGTCTCTTCTCCCAGGCACCCAGTGACAGAACAAGAGGACACAGTCTCAAACTGCACCAGGGCAGGTTTAGGCTGGACATTAGGAAGAAGTTCTACACTGCAAGAGTGATTTGCATTGGAATGGGCTGCCTGGAGAGGTGGTGGAGTCACCGTCCCTGAAGGTGTTTAAAAGGAGGCTGGATGAGGCACTTAGTGCCATGGGTTAGTTAATTAGAAGGCTTAGGTGGCAGGTTGGACTTGATGATCCTAGAGGTGTTTTCCAACCTGGTTAATTCTGTGATTCTTTTAGATGCCTCATCCTTGGAACTATTACAGGTCAGACTGGATGGGGGTTCTATGCAACCTGCTCTAGCTGCAGATAGAATCATAGAATGGTTTAGGTTGGAAGTGACCTCAAAGCTCATCCAGTTCCAACCCCCCACCATAGGCAGGGACACCTCCCACTAGAACAGGTTGCTCAAGGCCTCATCCAACCTGGCCTTGAACATGCCACAGCCTCCCTGGGCAACCTGTGCCCAGTGTCTCACCACCCTCACTATAAAGAACTTCCTACTAACATCCCATTTAAATCTCTGGTTTAAACCCATTACACCTCATCCTGTGAGACCTTGTGAATAGTCCCTCCCATCCTGTGAGACCTTGTGAATAGTCCCTCCCCAGCCTTTCTGTAGGACCCTTTCAGATACTGGAAGGCTACTAAAAGGTCTCCTTGAAGCCTTCTCTTCTCCAGAGTGAAAAGCCCCAGCTCTCATAACCTGTCCTCATAGCAGAGCTGCTGTAGCCCTTTGAGCCCTCCTCTGGACTGGCTCCAGCAGTTCCATGTCCTTCTTGTGTTGGGGGCTCCAGAACTGTACAGAGTGCAGATGTCCCTGCTGGCTGCAGGAGGGTTGGACTAGATGGTTTTAAAGGCCCAGTCTGTGGTTCTATGGTTCTGTGATTCTGTGTTGCATGTGCAGGCAGAAAACCAAACCAAGTGTCCTGGCTGTGGGGAGACTTTTCCAGCTGCCCATTGCCTGGGCTGCCCCAGCCCATCTGTGGGCGGTAAATCCTGTGGTGGCATTTGGGACTCTCTTCATTCCCTCTTTGCCTCCAACAAAGCTTTATTGTTTTGGTGTGACCTGCTTTTAGCAACCCCCTGAGCTCCAGCCATATATCTGTCCTTGCCACATCCCAGAGAGTGGCTGGGACCTTGACAGGGTCAGCCAAAGGGTAGGTCACGGCTGGGTGGCAATTATCTCCTGGGCTGGGAAAAGCCAGCACCAAGGCTGCTCCGTGACCTGGAGTCTCTTAAACCATCTCTGAAGGGTCCCATGCTGGTGAGGGGCTGGGTTGCTCTGCATCAGTATGTCCTCTGTGTCCTCTGCCAGGCACCCTGCACCAAAAAAAAAATGCCCCTGGTTCTGCTTAGGGGTTACTTTATTTGGACAGAGATGGTCTCAGGGCTGGAGCACATCCCCTGTGAGCACAGACTGAGAGAGCTGAGGTTGTTCAGCTCGGAGAAGAGAAGGCTCTGGGGAGAGCTCCTCATGGCCCTTCAATACTTAAGGGGGCCAATAAGCAAGCTGATGAGGGACTTTTGATGAGGACATGTAGTGATAGTACAAGGGGTGATGGTTTTAGTGGATGAGGCAAGGCTGAGATAAGAACTGTAAGGCTGGGCTGAAATTTTCTGGAATCACAGAATTGCTTCAGTTGGAAAAGACCTCTACCATCAACCTAACACCACCATGGCAGTTAAACCATGTCCTGAAACGTGTGCCATGTCCACATGTTTCTTGAACACCTCCAGGACAGTCATCATCACCTCCCTGGGCAGCCTGTTCCCATGCCTGACCACTCTTTTCAGAAAGATTTTTTTTTTTTCCTAATATCCAACCCAAACCTCCTCTGATGCAACTTCAGGCTATTTCCTGGAGTGTGTCTATCAGATGAAGCCAATAAGCAAGCTGGAGAGGGACTTTTGAAGAGGACATGTAGTGATAGTACGAGGAGTGATGGCTTTAAGCTGAATGAGAGTTGGCTTAGGTATTAGGAAGAATTTCTGCACTGTGAGGGTGGTGAGACACTGGAACAGGTGGCCCAGAGAAGTTGAGGATGCCCCATCCCTGGGAAGTGTTCAAGGTTGGATGGGGCTTTGAGCAACCTGGTCTGGTAGGAGGTGTCCTGCCCATGGAACCCTTCCAACCCAAACCTTTGTATGTTGTTATGATCACACAGCAAACAATATTTAGCCCTACCCTGGACACACGTGGGCTGGTGGGGAATGTCCTGTGCCTCTTAGATGGGCACTTTCTGATTAAATCCTCTGGGACTGAGGTTCCAAGCTTCAAATCTCAGTGTTCACTGGCTCCAAGCACCTCCTGCCCAGCAGAGCCACTTAAATGGGGTTAGACCTGAAGGAAATAGCATCCCCACAAGTGCACACATCACTGGACTTGTGTTAAAAAGAAGGCCAGGGGCAGAACCTGGATAGTAACCTGTTTGTATGCCAGGAGAGGCATACCTGGGAGAGGACAGATGGGGAGGTGTCACTGTCTCTCGCCTGATGTGCTGGAGGAAAGCCTCCATGTGCCCAGCGCTCACCGAGAAAAAGCAGCCCAATTCCCTCCCCTGACCTATCCATCTCTGCAAACTCCATCCCCGGGAGCGAGCAGCAGCTCTGCTCCGCTGGGAGTGAAGGCTGCCGGCTCCCATCAATCCCCCGAAACACAAAAACCATGGGCAGAAGGTGCGAGGTTTGGCGGGGGGAAGGATGCTGTCGCCCCGGGGAGGTGCCAGTGTGTCCTGTATGCATTAATGAAACTCTTTCTTTCCGGTTAGGACTTGAAGGATGCTCATTGAAAATCAGGCTGCCATGGAAACCAAAGGTGTTTAGTCTTTTGGGAATGCTGTTGGACGGAGGCAGGGAGAGGTGCAGGAGTGGGGGAGGAACAGCCTCTGCGTGAGGCATTTTAGCGAAGCTGGGATTCGCTGTCGGTCAGTCCCTCCCTGTCTCGGCTTGCGGCTGCTAATTGTGGGCGAGAAAGGTTTTTGCCTCTGCTGGATGCTTTCTCCAGCCCCGGGAGCCTCCCTGCCCTTGGTGTGCCCCTGCAAGGATGTGGCACATGCACCCTCACGGCTGCTGAGGTTTTGCTATGGTGGAGGCGATGAGCATCTTCAGCAGCTCGGATTCTCTGTCGGTCAGTCCCTGTCTGGGCTTGCGGCTGCTAATAGTGGGCGAGAAAGGTTTTTGCCTCTGCTGGATGCTTTTCCCAGTCCCAGGAGCCTCGCTGCCTTCGGTATGCCCCTGCAAGGATGTGGCATATACACCCACATGGCTGCTGAGGCTTTGCCATAGTGGAGGGGATGAGCAGCTTCAGCAGCTCCGAGCATCCTTCTTGCTTCCTCTCTTGTGAAACTCAGGGCTGCTCAGAGCCCACAAGTCCTGACAGGATGGGTGGCAGCACCTTGAAGCCCTGCACCGTCCTACCCGACTGCTCAAGGAGAAGCTGAGGGAGATGCAAGCACGGAGAAATAATGACGTTATTGCACCTCTCCTGCCCGCTCTGCCGTGTGCCATTCGTTTTAATTAACGCGGCACATCTGCGCTGCGACAGCGACATTAACGCAGGTTGGGAGGTCATTGAGAAACAGTGTCAGCTTCCTACACTTTGTCACTTCGAGTGCTGCCCCCCAACCAAGCTCCTCCTTGCTCTGCTGTGCTCCCCTTTCCATCGTCTCTCTGGCCCTTGCTGGGAGCCTGTGGTGGAGGGCAGGAGCTGAGGGCTGAGCCCTCTGTCCCTTAAGCACCCCCATAGCCCCTCACCGTCAGCAGTGCCTATCAAGACGTGCTTTAATTAGGATAATTAAATGAGCTGTGCTGGGAAGAAGGACCGGAGCAGGTCCCCGTTGCTCGTGGTGGCTTGTGCAACGCCCTGCCACACATGGCTGCGAGCACTGATGCTGTTGGGGGCCGTCGTTAGGTCTCATTAATTGCAAAAGTTACTCAGTGCTTTCCGCCGGCACCTTTGGACGGGGCTGCTGTGGTCATCCAGTGCGGCGTGGGCAGAGGCGATGTGCAATGGCTCAACCCCGGGTTGGCAGCAAAATGCAAAGAAAGAGACAAAAAGAGCGAAGTGGCCACTCCCCTTCCCATCTACTGTTCCTGAAATCAGCATCTTCCCACAGGGAAAGAAAAAAAAAAACAACCTCCCCCCTTTTTTTCCAGGCACCATGGAAAATCCTCAGCGGTGGGGGCCTGGGCAGTGCCAGCTGGCCAAAGATCAATGACCCCACGGTTTGGATTTTCTCCTCCCACCAGCGGTTCGTACTCTGCCAGCGTTTCACCACCGCGTCCAGGTACCTAATTACAGTGAGTGCAGGGATCAATTAGCAGCCACTTAAGGCCATTAGCAGCCCCTGCCCCTATAGCTCTCTTAGTAGCCCAGAGCTCATGGTGTCGGGAGGGAACCCTCGCTCCTGATACCTGGCAGTGAGCAGCCTCTCAGTGGTGTTAACTTTACTTTTTTTAACCGTATTTTCCTCGTTGCACACCAGTAAGGATCCAGCAATGTCCTTAGCAGAGATGCTGAGCATCCCCAGGGCCTGGGGTTCTGAGAATGGGTTCAAATTGGCGGAGGGGAGATTTGAACGGGATGTTAGGAGGAAGTTCTTCACAGTGAGGGTGGTGAGACACTGGAACAGGTTGCCCAGGGAGATTATGGCTGCTCCCTCCCTGGATTTGTTCAAGGCCAGGCTGGATGAGGTCTTGAGCGACCTGATCTAGTGGGAGGTGTCCCTGCCTATGGCAGGGAGTTGGAACTGGATGAGCTTTGAGGTCTCTTCCAACCTAAACCATTCTATGATTCTATGATTCACTGATGTCTGATCAAACCAATCTCTGCCCCCCCAAAGCCAGGCAGGATAGATTAGTGCTGGGATTGCACAAACCTACTTTCCCCTCCTTTCCATTTACACTTTGCCTGGCTGTGGACGTTTCGTTTCTCTTTGGGATTTTGGGTGACCTCATTGTTGTCTACAACTACCTAAAGGGAGGTTGTAGCCAGGTGGGGGTTGGTCTCTTCTCCCAGGCAACCAGCAACAGAATGAGGGGACACAGTCCCAAGCTGTGCTGGGGGGAGGTATAGGCTGGATGTTAGGAGGAAGTTCTTCCCAGAGAGAGTGATTGGCATTGGAATGGGCTGCCCAAGGAGGTGGTGGAGTCACCATCCCTGGAGGTGTTAAAGAAAAGACTGGATGGGGCACTTAGTGCCTTTGGATAGGGCTGGGTGATAGGTTGGACTGGATGATCTTGAAGGTCTCTTCCAACCTGGCTTATTCTGTCCTGTCCTGTTCTATCCTGTCCTATTCCATTCCATTCTATTCAATTCTACTCTACTCCATTCTTGGGATTGGTCAAAAAGTGGCAATTCTGTTTCATGGTGGAATTTAGGGTCAAAAATGTGTCCTTGTTCAGCGCTGATAAAACCCCTAAAGTCTGTTAGGGACATGGTCTGTTTTGAAACATCCATCTTCAGAGGGAAAAGGGGAAGTCTTCCCTGAGATCCTGAGTGAGGGGTCCAGGGTGGGAAGGAGGTATGTGGACAAATGCATTCTCTGAAGGGGAAGACAAATATTTTCTCTGTGCCTCAGTTTTTCTGTTGGCATTGCCTGCCTGTCCCTGCACAGGTAGCCTGCAGAACCGGAGCCACAGAGCTTCAGATCTCAGTGATTTAGCTTAAATTTGTTTATCAGCAGCTGGACAAACAGGAGCCAGCCAGCTCCTATGGCTCAGGCTAAGGACTGGTGATGGATGGAAGCTGCAACACAGGAGGTTCCAGCTCAACACAAAGGGGAACTTCTTGACTGTAAGGGTCAAAGAGCACTGGAACAGGCTCCCCAGAGAGGTAGTGGAGCCTCGTTCTGTGGAGACTTTCAAGGCCTGTCTGGATATGTTCATCTGTGACCTGAGCTAGATAGTATGGTCCTGCTCTGACAGGGGTGTTGGACTCGATGAGCTCTTTGGGTCCCTTCCAACCCCTAACATCCTATGATCTAGGATCTGCATAAAGTCATCTTCATGTATCAGTAAGCACAAGGCTTCCACGAGTACAAGGGGTGGCTGTGCTGGTCCATGGAGGATGGCTGTGCTGGTCCATGGGGGTTGGCTGTGCTGGTCCATGGGGGTGGCTGTGCTGGTCCATGGAGGGTGGCTGTGCTGGTCCGTGGAGGGTGGCTGTGCTGGTCCATGGGGGTGGCTGTGCTGGTCCATGGGGGTGGCTGTGCTGGTCCATGGAGGGTGGCTGTGCTGGTCCGTGGAGGGTGGCTGTGCTGGTCCATGGGGGTGGCTGTGCTGGTCCATGGGGGTGGCTGTGCTGGTCCATGGAGGGTGGCTGTGCTGGTCCGTGGAGGGTGGCTGTGCTGGTCCATGGGGGTGGCTGTGCTGGTCCATGGGGGTGGCTGTGCTGGTCCATGGAGGGTGGCTGTGCTGGTCCGTGGAGGGTGGCTGTGCTGGTCCATGGGGGTGGCTGTGCTGGTCCATGGGGGTGGCTGTGCTGGTCCATGGAGGGTGGCTGTGCTGGTCCGTGGAGGGTGGCTGTGCTGGTCCATGGGGGTGGCTGTGCTGGTCCATGGGGGTGGCTGTGCTGGTCCATGGAGGGTGGCTGTGCTGGTCCGTGGAGGGTGGCTGTGCTGGTCCATGGGGGTGGCTGTGCTGGTCCATGGGGGTGGCTGTGCTGGTCCATGGAGGGTGGCTGTGCTGGTCCGTGGAGGGTGGCTGTGCTGGTCCATGGGGGTGGCTGTGCTGGTCCATGG
>VWZI01019317.1:16449-27210 GCA_013396835.1 Psilopogon haemacephalus
GGGTTGGCTGTGCTGGTCCATGGCTGGGGGTGGCTGTGCTGGTCCATGGGGGTTGGCTGTGCTGATCCATGGGGGTGGCTGTGCTGGTCCATAAGGGTGGCTGTGCTGGTCCCTGGGGGTGGCTGTGCTGGTCCATAAGGGTGGCTGTGCTGGTCTCTGGGATAACTTGAGGATCCTTGAGGGAGGCTGAGGGGGGCTGATTTCCCAACCCCAGCTCATAAATCATGCATGTAAAAAGTCACTTGGGGCACTCTCTAAAGCAGCGTGCAGCAAGTGTAAATATTTCTGAGCTAAAGGATTATTTTCTGGCTGGGAAGTGGATGGCTCTGTGTGTGTGTGACTTATCTCCAGATCCACGTTGGAGGGGGGTTGGGGAGGGATGTGGGGTGGTGTTTATAGGCACGTGTGGCCTTGTATCTGCTGGTGGTTAGTTGATAATGCAGAAACATCCAGGGATGTCGTGTGCTTTTCCATGTATCCCTGTTACATGGGGGCAGGAAAATAATGGTGGAGGGTTAAAAAGAAAAAAATCAACCCAGCCCCAGCGATCTGGAAGGGATGGTATTGTTCCTGCTGGATTAAAAACCAACCCAAAACCCTGTGAACAAAGCAATTGGCATCATTTCACTTGCAAATTGAGCAGGGGAGCAAAATAGCATTTATGAACCCGTAATTTATTCCTGCAAAGCCAGGCACTTACAGTGGCAGCTTGGTGCGGGTTAAGTTGCAGGAAGGGAGGGGGAAAATGGATTAATGATGAAGGTGACAACATGGGCAGGGTAAAATCATCACAGCCAAAGCCTTTTGAAAGCTCCTGTGCTCCCTGCACTAACTGGATTGTTGTCCTCGACTCCTAACGACCTTAGAATCATAGAATCAGTCAGGGTTGGAAGGGTCCACAAGGATCAACCAGTTCCAACCCCGCTGCCATACCCTAAATTAGGCTGGCCAGAGCCTCATCCAGCCTGGCCTTAAACACCCTCAGAGAAGTGGCCCCAACCACCTCCCTGGGTAACCCACTCCAGGTCCTCACCACTCTCATGCTGAAGAACTTCCTCCTCACGTTCACTCTGAACCTCCCCACCTCCAGCTTTGCTCCATTCCTCCTAGTCTTGGCACTACCTGAGAGCCTCAAAAGTCCCTCCCCAGCTTTTCTGTAGGTCCCCTTCAGATCCTGGAAGGCCACAAGAAGGTCACCTGGGAGCCTCCTCTTCTCCAGCCTGCACAGCCCCAACTCTTTCAGTCTGTCCTCATAGGCAGAGACTGAAACCACCTTAAACCAGGGATCGCTTCCAGACTTGGCAGTGCTGGCTGTAGCCCAGCGAGCAGTAGAAAGGTCTGGGCACCTCTTTGCCCCCACCTTGCTTCTGGGGAGCCCTTGGTGCCTTCAGAAGCCAAAAACACAAAGTCTGGCTCATTATTTTGTTTCCCTGCCCACAATTAATCCATCCCTCAGTGATCCTCTTTCTTGCGGATGTGTGTGTGTTATGTTGTTGTATTTCCAGACAACTTGGGCGAGCTAAGTCAACCCTCTAGTGGGGACACAGAAGAGAATCATGGAATCATGGAATCATAGAACGGTCTACAGCCAGCCAACTTAAATAGGAGGTTGCTGAGTAACCCCTAATATATGTGTACAAATATGTGTGTGTGCAGGCCTGATTTGAATGGATTGAAATGTACCTGGAGCTTAAACATAGGAAATGTTTGTTGGTGTTTGTACAGGCCCCCGCTCAGGCTTTGAGCATCCTGGCCTGGTGAAGGATGTCCTTGCCCATGGTAGGGGAGTTGGAACTAGATGATCTTTAAGATTCCTTCCAAACCATTCCATGACATGACTGCTTTAAGGAAAGGACCAGTGGCTCAGTGGATGTCATTAATACTAAAATCATAGAATCATAGAATGGTTGAGGTTGGAAGGGACCTCAAAGCTCATCCAGTTCCAGCCCCGCTGTGCCATAGGCAGGGACACCTCCCACTAGAACAGGGCGGCCAAGGCCTCAGTGCCGTCATTGGGACATCAAACCTCATCACCAACACCATCATTAGGACATCAAACCCTGTCATCAGCTCCTCCAAAGGAACAGCAGGAAATGCTGCATAACCTGGTTCCCTGAGGAAGGTCTCCCATCATCTCCTTTCTGTCTTGGCTTTTATTCTCCATCTCTCTTAAGCCTTTGTTGTCAGACCAGGAGACCACTCTCAGTGACAGGTGGACACCTCCTGGCAGGTGGCAGACACCTCAGAGTCATTGCAACTGGGATGTGAAGAAAATGAATACAATTTGCATAAGAGGAGCAGAGAGCTCATCAGGGTAAGTCAGTAGGTGATGAGAAGGTCTGGCCTTGCATCTCTGCCAGGGACAGTTTCTGGATTACTTAGCCCTGAACCCTGCCTTGGGCTCACACTCTGAGCATGCATCTGATGTTCTTATTAAGAGAGCTATCAGAAAATAGTCCTAATCCCAGCAATTTCTGCACTGCCATCTTTCAAGGTCTCACCCCAAGTGCTGGATCCCACCACTGCCTCGGGAACAAGGTCTTGGCAAGGAGGGAGGAAAGCCCTGATCTTCCAAACAAAGTTTCAGGAAAAGGGATTAATGAAATGGACCTGCCAGCAGTGCCCTTGCTGTGACTGGTACCTAACACCCTGCAGAGGGATGGGAGCTGTCTCAAAGGAGTGTTTGGGGCTGGTGGGGTGATGTGGGGCCAGGAGAGCACCTGTGGAGCATCCTTCCTGGGGAGGATGGAGTCAGTCCTTTTCCCCAGGCTGCACAAGCCCAGGTGCCTCAGCCACTCCTCACCAGACTTGTTCTTTAGACCCTTCACCACCTTTGTTGCCCTTCTCTGGGCCTGCTCCAGCACCTCAGTGTCATTACAAGAAGTAGTGAGTGGCCCCAAACTGGGTGCAGTAATGGGCCTGTGACCTCACCAGAGCTGAGTACAGGGGGACAATCCCTGCTCTAGCTCTTCTGGCCACACTGTTCCTGGTACAAGCCAGAGATACACAGCTTCAGACCCATCTACAAAGGGACACTCCTTCATGGTGGGTCAGCAGCTGTGATGGATTTGCACATGCTCAGCACAGGTGAAGGTGCCAGGGCTGAATCCAGCACCCCAATGCCTGTCCTTGAGCGCTTCCAGACTTGGTAGACTTAGATACTGGTTGGACTTGATGGCCTTAATGGCCTTTTCAAACCAGAATCATAGAATCACTCAGGGTTGGAAAGGACCACAAGGGTCATCTAATTCCAAACCCCCTGCTGTGGGCAGGGACACCTCACACTAGATCAGGCTGTCTAGAGCCTTGTCCAACCTGTCATTAAACATCTCCAGGGATGGGGCTTCCACCACCTCCCTGGGCAACCTGCTCCAGGGTCTCACGACCCTCATGGTGAAGAACTTCTTCCTAACATCCAGTCTGAACCTACCAATTTCCAGCCTTGTTCCATTCTCTCTAGTCCTATCATTACCTCAGAATGAGGTTGAGACCTGAGGCTGCTTATTCTGAAGAAGACTGAGAGGGGATCTTATTAATGTTTACAAATATCTGAAGGGTGGGTGTCAAGAAGAGGGGGGCAGTCTCTTCACTGGTGTCCTGTGATGGGACAAGGAGCACTGAATGCAAACAAGAACACAGGAAGTGCAACCTCAACAGCAGGAAAAACTTCTTTATTGTAGGGGTGCTGGAGCACTAGAACAGGCTGCTCAGAGAGGTTGGGGAGTCTCCATCTCTGGAGACTTTCAAGACCCATCTGGATGTATTCCTGTGTGTCCTGTCCTACGTGATCCTGCTTTGGCAGGGGGATTCATAGAATCACAGAATGTTAGGGGCTGGAAGGGACCTCCAAAGATCATAGAATCATAGAATCAGTCAGGGTTGGGAGGGACCACAAGGATCATCTAGTTCCAAGCCCCCTGGCATGGGTAGAGACACCCTACCCTAGATTAGGCTGGACACAGCCTCATCCAGCCTGGCCTTAAACACCTCCAGATCATCCTGTCCAGTCTCCCTGCCCAAGCAGGATCACCTAGAGGAGATCACACTGGAACACATCCAGATGGTTCTTGAATATCTCCAGAGAGGGAGACTCCACCCCCACCCTGGGTAGCCTGTTCCAGTGCTCTGTCACCCTGACAGGAAAAAAATTCTTGCTCAAGTTCACATGAAACCTCCTATACCTCAGCTTCCACCCAGGATTGGACTTGATAACCTCTTCCAGCCCTTACCATTCTACAATTGCCTCTCTGGTTGAGCCCCTAGATGAAGGCTTCCTGCAATCAAGATTTAATTTTGCCTTCTACACTTTGGGCAGGCAGAGACCATAGGCGCAGGTGGGGGGTGGTGTGAGCAGAGGAGCATTTTTATTTCATAGAATGGTTTAGGTTGAAAGGGACCTCAAAGATCATTGAGTTCCATAGGCAGGGACACCTCCCACTAGAACAGGTTGCTCAAGACTTTGCCAAGTGGAAGGTCCTGCACCTGGGTGGGTGCAATCCCAAGCACAAATCCAGGCTGGGTGGTGAGTGGCTGGAGAGCAGCTCTGAGGAAAAGGACCTGGGGGTCTGGGTGGATGAGAAGCTCAACATGAGCCAACAGTGTGCACACACGGCTCAGACAGCAACTGTGTGCTGGGCTGCAGTAAGAGAAGCATTACCAGCAGGGCAAGGGAGGGGATTCTGCCCCTTTACTCTGCTCTTGTCAGACCCCACCTGGAGTACTGTGTGCAGTTCTGGAGCCCCTGACACAAGAAGGACATGGAACTGCTGGAGAGAGTCCAGAGGAGGGCCACAAAGATGATCTGAGGACTGCAGCACCTCTGCTATGAGGACAGGCTGAGAGAAGTGAAGGCTTCAGCCTGGAGAAGAGAAGGCTTCGAGGAGACCTTATAGCAACCTTCCAGTATCTGAAGGGGGCCTACAGGAGAGCTGGGGAGGGACTATTCACAAGGTCTTGTAATGACAGGATGAGGGGGAATGGGTTCAAATTGGCGGAGGGGAGATTTGAACTGGATGTTAGGAAGAAATTCTTCACAGTGAGGGTGGTGAGGCACTGGAACAGGTTGCCCAGGGAGGTTGTGGCTGCTCCCTCTCTGGATATATTCAAGGCCAGGCTGGATGAGATCTTGAGCATCCTGATCTAGTGGGAGGTGTCCCTGCCTATGGTACAGGGGGGTTGGAACTGGATGATCTTTAAGGTCCCTTCCAGCCTAAACCATTCTATGGTTCTATGATTCAACTTCAAGCCCCACAAGGAGGCTTTTGGGGCAGGAGCAGCTACGTCCATAAGCAGGGCCGAGGCATCGCTCGTTCCCCCGCCCCGGCGGTGCTGGCTGAAGGTGATGGTAAAAGGGAGTTCGTGACCCGAGGAGCTATTGCTGGCTGTTAAGAGTGTGTCAGGTATTAAGGGAGCGTGTTTGAAACCACATTATATTATTAAAATTCATGGGAGTGATTTATAGGGTTTTTTTTTTAAAAAAAACCCAGCAGCTTGCCAATATAAATTGGCTTAGGAAAGTCAACTGTAATCCACCCAGGCCCAAATAATGACATTTCCTCCAATACATCCGAAAAGCTGAAAAGCAGAAAATAATATCCAGGCTCCAGAGATAAGGCGAGGACCCAGGGGAGAGAGAGAGAGGGCTCTGAAATATTCATGGGATGGTAGATTGGATGGTGGGAAATGGCCGTTCCCAGCGGCTGTGTTTAGGGGCTGATGAATTTAGTTACTGTACCTTTATATTTATCGCTCAATAAACAAGACAAGCTCCTTCACGCCGCCAAGCAAGACTAATTTAGCTATTTTACCACTAAGGGAAAGGCTTTCTGGGCAAGACCAGGGCTTGATAGGCTGCAGGAAATTAGTAGGCTTCTATTTCAGCCAAGTGGTGGCTGTTGGAGGTCTCATCCCACCTGGCTGATTCTATTCTGTTCTATTCTATTCTATTCTATTCTATTCTATTCTATTCTATTCTATTCTATTCTATTCTATTCTATTCTATTCTATTCTATTCTATTCTATTCTATTCTATTCTATTCTGTTCTATTCCGTTCTATTCTATTCCATTCTATTCTATTCCATTCCGTTCTACTCCAGAGGAAGGCCACAAAGATGATCAGAGGGCTGGAGCACCTCTGCTATGAGGACAGGCTGAGCGAATTGAGGCTTTTCAGCCTGGAGAAGAGAAGGCTTCGAGGAGACCTTATAAGTAGCCTTCCAGTATCTGAAAGAGGGCCTACAGGAGGGCTGGGGAGGGACTGTTTGCAAGGTCTTGTTTATGACAGGATGAGAGGTAATGGGTTTAAACTGGCAGAGGGGAGGTTTGAACTGGATGTTAGGAGGAAGTTATTTCCAGTGAGGGTGGTGAGACACTGGCACAGGTTGCCCAGGGATGCTGTGGCTGCTCCCTCCCTGGAGGTGTTCAAGGCCAGGTTGGATGAAGCCTTGAGCAACCTGTTCTAGTGGGAGGTGTCCCTGCCTATGGCACAGGGGGGTTGGAACTGGATGATCTTTGAGCTCCCTTCCAACCGAAACCATTCTATGACTCTATCCTATTCTATTCTATCCTATTGTATTCTGTTGGTGGGCTCTGGTGGAGCTGGGACTGATGGGGTTGGAGAGATAGATTTGAGGGTTAAACCCTCCCTGGACCAGATCTGCAGTGGTTTGAGGTGCTGTATTAGTTTAAGATAGCCCCCACCCCTGAGCTCAAAAGCTCAATAAATACTTAATTCAGTCTGGAAGTGAAAAAAAAAACCAAAAACTTTAACAATAAATATAAGGTATTTTAGGTAAGAGGAATTAGAGAGGAGAGGGGGAACAAAATACAAGATACAGCTATAAGGTTAGGGGAATTACAGAGGATATGGGGGAGAGGGAGCAAAATACAAGATAGAGGTATAAGGTAAGGGGAATTACAGAGGATATGGGGGAGAGGGAGCAAAATACAAGATAGAGGTATAAGGTAAGGGGAATTACAGAGGATATGGGGGAGAGGGAACAAAGTACAAAATGAAAAGAAAAATACAACCATAGATGGGAGCAGATGAAAGTTGAATCCAAGGGATGGAGTTGGAAATTGGTGGTAGATGCAGATGGATGCTGTGGGATGCAGCGAGTTAGAGTTCCAAATATGGCTGCTGTCTCCCCAGGTGTTTGCTGGAGAGCACCTGGTGAAGTAGCAGCAGGGAAGCAAGACACTGAGCTGGTGAGGAAAGCAGAGACCAAGAGAGAGAAACAGGAATTCATCCCTCCTTTATAGGGGGGTCTCAGCAGGAAGTGGGAGGAGGCTAAACATGACAGCTGGGGGCAGGTCAGACCACCCCCAGGGGGGAGTTAGGCTCCAGTTCCAGGTAAGCATCCCTGGGAAGGCTTAACCCTTTACAGGTGCCCAGGCTCCGTTTTGGGGGTGGGGTGGGGGTGCTCACACCGAGAGCAAGCACAGCCTTTTGGGGCTGCCTGCATCTGCTGATGGAGCTGTTCCAGCCCATGGCTGTTAAAGATTATTTTTGTAGGCAGAAGTGGTGGCTGTAAAGGTTTTACAGCAGCCCTGCTGGCATTTAGCCTGGCTTCATAAAAGTGTCACCAGACGAGACCGTGCTGCCCGAGTGGCACTACACTGGCACTCAAATGACCTTTGGAGAGTTTGGGCTTTATGGGATATGATAAATTCTCCCTGGGCTGGCAGGCTTATAGCTGGGGCTGCACCTGGGAAGGAATAATAAACTCTGCCAGTACTGGCTGGGAGGTGATCTGCTGGAGAGCAGCCCTGTGGAGAGGGACATGGGAGTGCTGGTGGATAACATCCATGGGACAGCAATGTGCCCTTGTGGCCAAGAAGGCCAATGGGATCCTGGGGTGTATGAAGAAGAGTGTGTCCAGCAGATCAAGGGAAGTTCTTCTCCCCCTCTACTCTGCCCTGGTGAGACCTCATCTTGAGCACAGCATTCAGTTTTGGGCTCATCAATTTAAGAGAGACAGGGATCTGCTGGTGAGGGTCCAGTGGGGGGCTACAAAGATGATTAGGGGACTGGAGCACTGCCTGATGAGGAGAGGCTGAGGGAGCTGGGGATGCTTAGTCTGGAGAAGACTGAGAAGGGATTTAATCAATGTTTATAAATATCTGAGGGCTGGTCAGGAGGGGAGGGCAGGCTCTGCTCACTTGCTCCCTGGGATAGGACAAGGAGCAATGGGTGTAAGTTGTAGCACAGGAGGTTCCACCTCAACACAAGGGGGAACTTCTTGACTGTAAGGGTCCTAGAGCACTGGAACAGGCTGCCCAGAGAGGTTGTGGAGTCTCCTTCTCTGGAGACTTTCAAGGCCTGTCTGGATGTGTTCCTGTGTGACCTGAGCTAGATTGTATGGTCCTGCTCTGGCAAGGGAGGATTGGACTCAATGATCTCCTTCCAACCCCTAAAATCCTGTAATCCTGTGATCCTTTCCAGCAACACCTGAGGCATTCAGAGCTGAAAATACTTTTTTTTTTTCCTAGATTTTTTTTTTTTTTTGAGTTGCTGTGAGCTGCTCCCAGTAGAAATTTGAATGTGTCACGGGAAAAAGGAGATTTCTTTCATTAGCTCTGAGTTTTGAACATGCAGGGAGGAGGTGGTGGTGGGTTTTTTTGAGCCTGCTAATACTTCCAACAGCCCCCAAATCAAAGGGATTTAAATGTATTGCTCGGGTTGTTGGTTTTTTTAAATTTCCTTAGTTGCTGTTAGATTAATATTGTCAAGCCTTCTTTTTTTTTGTTGCCACCAAGGCAAGAAAAGTCCTTTTCTAATGCAAGCCACAAGCTCTGTACAATACCTTGAGTTCACAGCTGCTGTCTGAAGCACTGTGTTCCACTGAGCTTACACAAAAAGAGCTCCTGAGTGAGCAAGCTCTGATCTCTTTTTTTCACCTCTTGCCTTGCCACTGGGAAATAAAATCCATTTTCATGCTTGCATTTGTTGCTAAGTGTCTATGTAGACAACCCATGCTGCCATTTAGCAGTTTCACGAGTTTGGGGAGCTGTTTGAAGTGACTCTGCACTTACCTGCTTACTGAAAACCCCCTCAGAAAGTGCTGGTGGGCTCCAGCTCCCTCCTTTATTCCCCACAGCCCTTTGCTTTGACTGTCCTTTGGCATCCAGAGCAGCAGCAGGAGGACAGGGCAGGACTGGACCTCCAGCCAGATTGTTGATGTCCACACAGCTGCTTGTCTGGGGGCTGCTGGGGAGTAGCTTTGCCAGTAACACAGGGAGAAAATGGTCCCTCCACAGACACCACAGGATTAACCAGGTTGGAAAAGACCTCTGAGATCATCGAGCCCAACCTATCCTATGAGTTATTTCATAGAATCAGTCAGGGCTGGAAGGGACCACAAGGATCATCTAGTTCCAAACCCCCTGCCATGCCCAGGGACACTCTACCCTAGATTAGGCTGGACAGAGCCTCATCCAGCCTTGTCTTAAACACCTCCAGGGATGTGACCCCCAACCACCCCCCTGGGCAACCCGTTCCAAGGCCTCACCACTCTCATGGTGAAGAACTTCCTCCTCACATCCTTCCTTATCCTTGCATGCGAGGCAGTTCATCACTTTTGGAAGCAAGTTTGCAGAAGATACCAAGCTAAATGGTGCAGCTGACTCACCTGAGGGACAGGATCTGTCCAGAGGGACCTGGACAAGCTTGAGAAGTGTGCCTGTGTGAACCTCATGAGGTCCACCAAAGGTGAGTGTAAAGTTCTGTGCAGAGGCTGGGGCAGTCAATACCAATCCAGAATGGGGGATGGAGAGCAGCTCTGTGGAGCAGGACTTAGGGGTGCTGGGTGAAAAGTTGGATGTGAGCTGGCACCATGTGCTCATCCCAGACCCAGCCACGTCCTGGGATCATCCCCAGCTGCATGGGCAGCAGGTAAAGGGCAGGGATTCTTCTCCTCTGTTGAGACCCCACCTGCAGTCCTGGGTCCAGCTCTGGAGTCTTAAGCACAGGACAGACATAGACCTATTAGAGTGAACCCAGAAGAGGCCAAAACAATGATGTGAAGGTTGGAAGTCCTTTGCTGTGAGGCCAGGCTGAGAGAATTGGGGTTGTTCAGTCTGGAGAAGAGAAAACCCCAGACTGACCTGGTGGCTTTTGAGTACTTAAAGGGCCTGCTAAGAATCATAGAATCATTTAGGTTGGAAGGGACCTCAAAGATCACCCACTTCCAACCCCCTGCCATAGGCAAGGACACCTCCCACTAGATCAGAACGCTCAAGACCTCATCCAGCCTGGCCTTGAACACCTCCAGGGAGGGAGAAGCCACAACCTCCCTGGGCAACCTGTTCCAGTGTCTCACCACCCTCACTGTGAAGAACTTCCTCCTAACATCCAGTTCAAATCTCCCTTCTGCCAGTTTAAATCCATTCCTCCTCATCCTGTCATTACAAGACCTTGTGAATTAAGCTGCGGACAGTTTTGTTTTGTTTTTTTTTAAGCAGGGCCTGCTGTGACCCAACAAGGGCTGATGATTTTAAGCTAAAAGTGGGGAGATTCAGACTACTGAGACAGGAGAACATTTTAGACACTGAGCATGGTGAACCACCGGCCCAGATTGCCAGCAGCAGGAAGAAAGAACCACTCAGGCTGAAACGCTCAGGCTCGTTTATTTCTAGCTTTATTTTTTTTTTCTTGTACAAGTAGCCACAGGCTAAAATCTAAACAGAGCAAACTACAGAAAAAAAAAAACCAAACCAAAAAACAAACCAAAACCCAACCACCAAAAAAAAACCTAAACCAA
>VWZI01019317.1:34453-50210 GCA_013396835.1 Psilopogon haemacephalus
CCGATCTCGGGGATTTAAAAAAAAAAAAAGAAAATAAAAAAAAATCTGGGATGCCAAGAGAAGGAGGCTCAACCACATCCCCAGTCTGTCAGAGGCGGCAGGACTTTGCCAGACTCTGCCAAAAGGAGTCTTTCACTTAGCAGCTGCAGGGGAAAAAATCCATCGTGATCAGTCTCCATTCCAACCATCGTTGGAAGAGGCCCGAGAGAGGTCAGAGAAAGATCAAACTTCACGAAGAGTTTCCAAAAGGCTGCCTACATATATATATATTTATATATATATATATAAAAAAATAAAGCAAAACAAAAAAATAACAATCAGACCATAGAAATCTTCAATTGACCTGAGATTGACGACTCGTCGTAAAGACATCACCAGCCGTGGGTTTGGTTTCTGGTAACTCCTACAAGAGGCTTCGAGTCTTGGCGGTTTTATCCTTCATTGGTGGTCCCCTGGTTGGCAGCTGGAGCAGCAGGGCTGCCGCCGCGGGGGCTTCTGGGCAGGGGTCCTGGCTGCTCCTCCATGAAGCTGAACTGGTCCAGAGGGAGCGTGGTGAGCTGGGTGTCGTTGTGGGTGGCCGGCGAGCTGCGAGCTGACTGAAGAGAGAGAAGAGGATGTGTTGGTTTGAGCTAATTGGAGAATCTGAGTGAGAAATTAGACTATTTGCTGAGAGAGGTTAAACACAGTGTGTCACTTCACCGAGTTTTGCTGAGAAAGAAAAAAAAAGTTGTTTTTAAGAACTGTTCTGAAAACAACAGATAGCAGATGGCTTTTGTCCGTTCGGCGCTGCGGCTGCTTCTCTTGCATGGTCTCCTTTCCCTTTGTCTTGGTAGCTAATTCAGAGTAAAACTACTAACTCCTTTCTATCACTAATCCCCTGATCGATCTACTTCAGCTTATCTGCAGCATCAACAGGTAGTGAGATAAGGCTGGGGAAGGGGGGAAAGGTGGTAGGGGGTGTTTGGTTACCCTCTCTTGGGCATTTGGGTCTCTGGGCGGGGTGTGGTGTCTGTATTACCTTTTTACTGTATATATCTGTAAATATCTGTTATACCTTGTAAATATTTGCTTGTATATTGTGCATTGCTGTAAATACGAAGCTTCATTTATTAACTTCCAGTGTTTTCTGAGTCTTTTCCGGGGTTTGTAAAGGTGGGGGGGCAGGTAACTGCTAAACCACTACAGGGGACAATGCGGTGATGGCGGCAGGGCACCGGTGCTCGCAGGCGTGCAGCCACACCTGCCCTCCCAGGTGGGCTCCCATCCTGCTGCACTTACCATTATTCCCTTATCCTGCTGCTCCTGGGATGGGGATGCTGGGAATAACCTCTCCAGCTCATTCATATCCAGCTGCTTCCCATTCAGGTCGCGGTCGTCCCTGTCTCTGCGAGCGGCTCCATTCAGGACGAGGCCGGTGGAGCTCCGCTGGCTCCTGGGGATCTGTGGGGTTGACAGCTGCTCCTGCACGTTTTTACACATCAGCAGCCTGAAAAATAGAGAGACAGAGGCTGAGGCTGAGTAAAGCTGCTGCCTCCTCCCTATTCCTTCCCCCAAGCCTGGGTCTGCATCATCCCTATGCTATGTTTTTGCACATCCTGCACGTTTTTGCACATCAGCAGCCTGGAAAATAGAGAGACAGAGGCTGAGGCTGAGCAAAGCTGCTGCCTCCTCCCTATTCCATCCCCCAAACCTGGGTCTGCATCATCCCTATGCTATGTTCCTTTACTCTTTGAACCCCTCCTACAGCCACCTCTCTTCCCCTTGCCAAGAGAGGAGAGGGCTTCTGCTTTACAAGCAGGGTCAAGGTTTGCCAGAGCAGAAATAGGGATGGTCCTGGGAAGCACTAGGCTCCTTCAAGGAGACCAGGGCTGATGGGCTGTATTTGGAGAAGCCTACTTGGGAGGGAGGCAGGAGACAGGCAGTACATGGCCTTCAAAGGAGCTGGGCTGTGCAGTGGCACACTGCATGATGCACAGCCTGAGATGCACACAGCAAGCAGCACAGCATCTCTGTCACAATGCTGAGGTGCTGCAGTGGGTCCAAAGAGCAACAAAGCTGGTGAAGTGTCTAAAAAGCCTCCAGAGGAGCAGGAGCAGCTGAGGGAGCTGGGGTTGTTCAGCCTGGAGAAAATGAGGCTGAGAAGAGACCTGCCTCTCTACAACTCCCTGAAAGGATGCTGGAGTGATGTGGGTGTCAGACTCTTTTCTGTAGTATCAAATGATAAAATGAGAGCAAGTGGCCTCAGGTTGCATCAAGGGAGGTTTAGGTTGGACATGAGGAACAATTTCTTCTCTGAAAGGGTTGTCAAGCCCTGGAACAGTCTTGCCCAGAGCAGTGGTGGAGTTCCCCTCCATCCCTGGAGGGATTGAAAAGCCATGTAGATGTGGTGCTGAGGGCCATGATTGATCCTGTGATCAGACTGTGGGTGTGAGACCCCTGCAGCAACACCCATGTGCCATTAGGCACCATCCCACCCTGTGAGCAGTGGTGTGAGCAATCCCTACCTTCCTCTGTACCCAAACATGAGGAAAAGGACACAGAATATGATGCAGGTGACGCCGATGTGGATCCCAATGATGATCCCAGTGGCAGAGGTTTTGTTGTTCTGCTCGTCCTTCATGCAGTCACAAGGAGGATTCAGCACTGTAGAAGAAAGGGGGAGAGGGGGGGTCAGTGGTGCTATTTGACTGCTGCTCCTTCAGCTTTTGGGGAGCCCAGAGCGAAGGTTAGAGCCTGAGCAGTGCTGGGAGCCATGTTTGGGGGAAGAAGAAAGCAGAATGTGGAGCTAAGCACCCCCCAGCTGCCAGAGAAGCTGGCCCAAGAAGGCAACCACAGCAGGCATAGTACTAGAGGGTCTGAGTGGGTAGATGCCAATGAGATTAGTATTTACTCCAACACAGACAAAAGAGTAATAACTGTTTCTTGAAGATATTCCCACTGGAAGGCTTAAAATGCTTCCCAGAGCAGCAGGATGTTTTTTACACATAGGTGAATATGAAAGGTGTCATCAGTTAAAGATTCCCTCCAGAGATTTCCTCTTCTCTGCCACGTAATGTAGTGCTCCTGCTCTGCAGCCTTTCTCCTTTCCAAAGCCATATGTCCTCCTTTCCTAGCACCACTGAAGGTTAAAGTATCCAGGAGAGAGGAGATGCTCAGCACACCACATCTTACCCAAGGACTGCAGCTCCTAGCTTTTGTATGGGGGTTGTTCAAGTCCATGGCTTTACCTCTGGCTCAGGCTTAGGGGACAAAACTGGCAATTACAAGGACATTTGGTTTGCCTTGGTAAAAAAGCCATCAGGTTGGACTGGCCAATGGGGATGGTGCAAGCCAGGTGGCAGAGAAGTTAACCCTACCAGCACTAAGCAGCCCCAGGCCCTGACGAGTTTTGCTTCATCTTTACTTGTGATGCTGCAAACGAACAAGTGGCCGAAGGCGAGATGCAGTAGAGGCATGGGTGCCTGGGGGATGAATCTGGCCTTGCCACCAGGAATGTTTTCATAAATCACCTCCAAGCCCACCTGTCCTCTCCACAGTTTCCCTCAAGGACACAAAGCGGACAGTTGAATTTCCATCCCCGTGCTGGTTGTAGGCCAGGAGCTTGACTTCATACACCACCGACGCGTCTGGTTTGAAGGAGACACAAGAGCAGCATTTCAGGTTTAACCATCAGTGTTCCTGGCAGGACTCATGCTAATTTAGGGCACACATCTCACACACGAGATGCTGCAAACAAGTAGAGTAGAGTAGAGTAGAGTAGAGTAGAGTAGAGTAGAGTAGAGAAGAGTAGAGTAGAGTAGAGTAGAGAAGAGTAGAGTAGAGTAGAGTAGAGAAGAGTAGAGTAGAGTAGAGTAGAGAAGAGTAGAGTAGAGTAGAGTAGAGAAGAGTAGAGTAGAGTAGAGTAGAGAAGAGTAGAGTAGAGTAGAGTAGAGAAGAGTAGAGTAGAGTAGAGTAGAGAAGAGTAGAGTAGAGTAGAGTAGAGAAGAGTAGAGTAGAGTAGAGTAGAGAAGAGTAGAGTAGAGTAGAGTAGAATAGAATAGAATAGAATAGGCCAGGTTGGAAGAGACCTTCAAGATCATCCAGTCCAGCCTAGCACCCAGCCCTATCCAATGACACTAAGTGCTCCATCTAGTTCTTTCTTGAACACCTCCAGGGATGGTGACTCCACTACCTCCCTGGGCAGCCCATTCCGATGCCAATCACTCTCTCCTTGAAGAACTCCTTCCTAACATCTAGCCTATACCTCCCCTGGCACAACTTGGGACTGTGTCCCCTCATTCTGTTGCTGGTTGACTGGGAGAAGAGACCAACCCCTACCCAGCTACAACCTCCCTTTAGGGAGTAGTGAGGTGACCCCTGAGTCTCCTCTTCTCCAGGCTAGAAAACCCCAGCTCCCTCAGCCTCTCTTCAGAGGGCTGTGCTTCAGGCCCCTCACCAGCTTTGTTGCCCTTCTCTGGACACGTTCCAGTACATCAATATCTCTCTTGAATTGAGGGGCCCAGAATTGGACACAGTGCTCAAGATGTGACCTGACCAGTGCCTGCCACTGACAAAGCCACCCAGAAACCTGGGGGAGAGCTACAACATGTCCTGCTTAGCAGCTGGCACCACACCCAAGCTCTCCCATCACCACACCAGAGCTCTCCCATCACCACACACCTTGCCAGGGTCAAGAGGGGACCCAGATCAAGCTACCACCATACTCACCCAGGTGGGTAATGTTGTATGCTGTGACGTTGCTGGGCAGCAGCACTGGACCTGTGTACTGGGAGAGGTGGACCTTGCGGTAGTACAGCTTGAAGCCTTCATGCTGGCCCAGTTTGATGGAGGGCTCCCAGGTAGCCAGGACGGCAGTGCTGTTAATGACTTTAATAAAGAGAGATGGCATGGCTGGGACTGAAACAGAGAGAGAGAGAAAGACAGTGGGTTGCACCTGCTTTTTGAGCCTGCACACAGCTTTTCCCTGTGTTCACTGCACCAAAGAATGTCCTAGATGAGAAAAATCACATCAGACCAGATCCTGGTTTAAGAAGCTGGAGAAGCTTCCAAAGGTTTCCTTTGCTCAGTTCAGCAAGCAAAGAGGCTACTTCGACACTCCAGCTGCAATCTGATGCTCAGCCTCCTTGTCTCAGGGCAGGAATGCAGCAACTTTAGCCACAGCATTCCCAAATTCCACTTTCTTGCCCTTTCCAGGAGGGCAGTGAGGACCTTTCAGAGTGCTTAATCCCCCTGGGAGGAAGGAAGCAGAAAGGATGCAGCTGGAGAATCTCTAACAGCATGCTGGGTACCTGTACTGCCTTGCAGGGTGTGTGGGAGCTCGCTCTGACCATCAGCTTTAGGAGGGATGTTTGTTACTCTGTGCTAGGGACTTAGGATAGACCAAGGCCATCTTCAATAACAGTCTGAGATCCCTGAGCAGCTGGAGACCCCTGCAGAGCTGTGGCTGGCTTGTTTTGGAAGTCAGGCACTTACCTGGCCCTAGGGGTGCATGGGTCTAGCTGGGAAGATGTCCCTGCTGCTGCCCAGTGTCACCGAGGCCGGAATCAAGGCTCACCAGGGCACCTTTTGCTCCAGTCAATGCCCTGTCTTTGTTCTCAGGGTGTGCTGCAGAGGGGTGATGACAGCCATTACCTCTCCAGGTCCCCAGAAAGCTGCCTGGCCCCATCCTGCCCCATCAGCCTGGGCTGAAAGGCAAACATTTGTAAGCCAATGCCTTTTTTTTTTTTTAAACAGTGGTTTAAATTAAAAGAGGGGCATTCAGACTACATAGAAGGAAGAAATTTTTTACGCTGATGGTGTTGAGAGCCTGGCCCACGTTGCCTGGAGAAGTGGTAGATGCTCCATTCTGGGAATCATTCTAGGTCAGGCTGTTTGGGGCTTTGAGCAACCTGCTCTAACTGCAGATGTCCCTGCTGACTGCAGGGGGGTTAGAGTAAATGGCCTTTAAAGGTCACTTCCAATCCAAACCAGTCTCTGATTCTATAATTCTTGTGAAGCAGACATTTGGGTTTTCCAGAGCTGGTTCTGCCCCAGGCCTGCCCTAGAGAACCATGCAGAGCTGGGACATACAAGAGCACATTTACCCCAAGGCTCTTCCTTCCCCTTTCCCTCCCTTTCTCACACTGATCACACCAACACAGAGATGTGTCTCAGCAGGATGATGATTTTTTTTTTTCCCGCACCACATTTCTGCAAAACATCCTCAGGCCAAATGGTTCCATTTTTTCCCCAGCCTTTGGCACCATTCCGAAGGTGCAGAGCACCAGGTGCTGCAGGACTTGCCCTGCCCAGAGGTCCAGGAGGGAAAAGGGGCTTTTGGGCACTCTTTTACCATGCAGTGAGCTTGGACACACTCTACAGCAAAATTATTATCCAGTGAAACAACAGCTCTGCGTCTCTAGCAGCCTCCGGGCTTGGAGGCAGAGCTCTTTTTCCAGTCCCACATGATTCCAAGCTCAGAAGTTCCCCAATACAAGGATTGCTGGGCTTGCTCTGGGCTGCTGCTGCTTTCTGTTTTGTTTTGTTTTGTTTTCCCCAACGGGTCTCTAAAGGCTGAGCAGTGCAAACCTGGCCTCTGGCAGAGAGTTCGGCACAGCCACTTAGAGAGTGATGGGGAGAGGCAGATGAAACGTGGCCGTGTCAGTGTAAGACTGACAAGAGCTAAAAAGGGCATTTCCTCTAGTTAATGGGAAAAGCCAAAGCACACAGCATTACAGCTTGTCTTTTCCAGGCACTGAGAGCTCAAGCTTTCCCACAGGGAGACTTAGGGGAAGGAAAGACTTCTCTCCTGGTGAGAAGGAGGACCTAGGCTACCTTGCCTTGTCCCAAAGTGATGCCCTCCTTCAGGTTGCAGGGACTTTGCCTGGTGCCCTCCAAATAAGTATGAAGGGAGGAACAAGCCTCTGCTGACCTGTGAGCATTCAGGAGGAAAGACTCAGAGCACCTATCCTCAGTGAGGTGATGAGATCCCTCCTACTCGAGTGCTGGACAAACATGGGCTGAAGCAGCACATTTTGTGTCTGGGATTTATTCTGATTTATTCAGAAGTGCTTCACATTTTCTGGGTGCAAAGCAGAGTCAATTCTATTGATCCCAGACGGAACCATTCCTCCCAAGTCTTCGGTGTCATTTTGCAATTCAATTAAATGCTTTGTAACTAAAAAAATAAATCCTCCCCTTTCCCTTCAGGGCAAAAATCAGGAATTGCCTGGATTCCCCACTCTGAGAAGCTGGGCTCTTGCTTAAAGCATCACTTTCCCACTGATGGGGAGAAAATGCCACAGAAATGGAAACTGCATTAGCATCATGCCAGGGTCCACAGAAACACTGCTGTGGGCCACCCTGATTTGTTGAACGAGCTGGCTTTTATTTTATGGGTGCAAAGCCTCACAATTAATAAAAACCACAAGAATCTCTCTCCTTTGATGTATGGAATATATAGTATTTATTCAAGCTTTGAGTATATGTATATATATAATATAGATGATACTGATGCACTCGCAGAATGCAGGTGCTGTGCATGTTATTACACAAATAAGTGTATACAGGTGGAGCATATCTGCATGTGTGTGCAAATATAAGTGCACACAGCAGCCTAGAGGTGCTTCACAGAAGTATATATAAGACATAGTATCTACTGTAAGTGAGGCATCTCCCTCATGCTAAGGGCTGGGGTACTTGTTTTCCTCTTCCGTGCTGTTTGGAATTTTCCCCAGGTCATTTCAACTCTCTTCTTGAAGGTGTCTTTAGCCGAAGGTGACTAAAGGGACAGTCTTCACCCTAGAGAAATGTCAAAAGGTCCTGGAGAAAATCCTAAAAAGCATTAAAAGACAAGGAGAGGGAGTGTGTGCTGCTTAGTGAAGCAGAGAGAGGTTGAAATTGAAAATACCACAGCATAAAGCAGAATGACAGGGAGGAGAGGACTTTCCAAGCAAGAGAGCTTTGGGGAGGGCAAAGTTCACTTGGGTAGTTTCTCTGTGGCATATTCCCTTCTATTTCCCATCCAAAACTATCACTGGCACAAAGGAAGGAATGTTGTGCTTCCAGGAAGCACTGCAGTCTTCAGCCAAGCACTCTCAGCACTTTCATAGCTCTGAAAAGTTGAAAGTACCTTCACCATATTCCTGCTCCAGATAATACCCATATAACTTTTGCACTCAGACCAGTCTCCAGCTGGCAGAATCTCTGCTGGCCACTCTAGTAAATGCTGCCCAGATTCCACCAAGCCAGATTGTTGTCCTTCCCATGTGAGGCAAGACACAGCAGTGTGGCAGCATGAAGGGCCCTGCCATCACAGGGCTTCACACACATCTCTGTGCACATCTCACGTGCATCATGCTGAGATGGGATAGCAAAGGCAAGACACAGCATCTCAAGGAATTGCTGTCCCTGTCCAAGGCTGCTGGCACAGATCCAGGAGCTGTCTGAGCTCAGGGGAGTCACAGCTCCCTGGTACACCTGGGGAAGGCACGGATTGAAATGGCTTGGCTGTGAGAAGAGGCAAACCTGCACTGAAACCTTCATTTGGTGACAAAAGCCACCAGACTCTGGCTCTGACCTGTTCTCTCTTTTGTGAGCAGAAGGCAACAAGCATCCAAGTGAAGCAAAGCAAACAAACCAAGCCAAAGAGGGCCTTTTAAATCTCTTTTTTATCCTCCTACAAGACAAATGCAAGCTGAGGCTGAGTGATCTCCACCAGGTCAGCTTATCCATCCAGAACATGAGGCTAACTGCTGAAGCCTCGTTAGACAGCACAAGCCTGTTTTAGAGGACAGTAGAACAGGCCAATGATGCCTTGAAACTTTAAAGAGCCAAGAAATTTATGATCCCATTATTGGACACCTAACTTTGTGCCGTGATTGAAGACAACAATGACAAAAAAGTCCTCTGCAGCTTGACCCAGACTTCTGCAGAAACCCCAGGCTCTGTGAAGCATGGCTGGCTTCTACCTCCAGTAGCTGAACTCAGCACACTGGGTCAAGGAGTTTCAAGTTTTGCCTTAGTTCATCCTTCTGTCTCTAAATTGGAAGGAAAAACAAACTCAAAGGGTGACTGATGCCCTGCAGAGTACCAAGGAAAATAAATGTGCAGAGCAATGACCCTGCAGGGTGAGGATTTATTGGTGTCGTTGCTTAAATGCTGCAGTAAACATCTGCATGGGATGAAAACAGAACGAGAGCTGGATCCCTCCCCTGGAAGTCAACACACTCATTCATCTGATCCTAAACAACATCCTCACACCCAAGACCCTCTCTGCTCTGCTGCAGATTCATAACTACTGAGTGTTTGTGAGAATGATTCAATGCTCCTAAGAAATTCATTTCTGTGTATGAATAGAGCCAGGATTCAGAGGTGCAGAAAAAACGTCCCTAAAATGCTGACATCACACTGGGGCTGGGGCTGCTATATGGTGCCTGCGTGCAAGAGTCCAGCATTAAAGCATCCACTTTCTTACTAGGGAAGTTACCTGCTGGCCCAAACTGGGAGGCTAAGTCAGGAGAATAGCCTTAGAAATGGCCCTAACTTCCCACTGACACAGAAGGCTGCTCCAAGGCAGGGATTTGTAGGTCAGGACAGCTCAGCTCCAGTGTGATCTCTCCAAGGTAGAGCAGAAAAAAAATCAGATTTATAGAAGTGTGGCATTGCTCGAGTTAAGAGCTGTGAACACCAGAGCTGCTGGAGGATGCTGAGACGCTGCTTGAGCAGGGAATCTGCACTTAGCAAGCAGCGTAGGAAAAGCCCAGAGCAGCTGCAACGCAGAGACCAGCCAGGCTTGCACTCCCCCCACCGCCAACACGTCAGCTCTGCCAGGCAATGCTGCAAGGCCAGTAGCTGACTCCCCGCCCCAATACCAGACAGGTTCACACCATGTCACAGAGTATGAGGAGGAACAGGAACGAGGAGCATCAAGACCACAGGCAATGTGCCAAAGCACTCCAGAGTGAGTATCGGAGTGAGCGCTGCTGCTGCTGCTACACACTGCAGGGTTTGGCATCTGAGGGTCCAAGCGCAAAGCATTTCTTACCTTCTCCCAGCGTGCTCACCACTGTCACTTCTGAGGCTTTGCTGGCACCCCGGGAGGTGTAAGCCTTTATGTAAAAGCTATAGCTGGTCGAGGGCTCTAAATCAGTCACTAGCTGCTGGAAGGTGCTCTTGCTGACTGCCTCCTGATACTCCATCTCCACAGGATCTGAAGCGCAAGGAGAGAACAGAGCAGTGTTAGGGCTTTGCGTGAGCTAAAGAGACCAAACAGATGTTGCAAGTGGTAACTGTGGTCCCTAAAGTGGATGTGTACCTGCCCATGTCATCTGCTGCTTTCTGTGCTCTTTGTCAGACACCTAAATGGGCAGCAGGATCTGACCACGCAGCTTCGCACCCCCCTTTTGGTGTTCACATCAGCACTACTGCCTCCTCTCATCTTTCAGAAAGAGGGAGGTGATGGAGAACATAGGTGGCAGCGCTGCCCACTGCGGTGCAGACCTGTTTAACCCAAGGGGTCACACTGCTGAATTTCAGGCAGCCTGAAGATGCTCTGGGCAGTGGATAGAGCGCCCTACCTGCAGCCTTCCGAATGTGCAGCACATAGCCGATGATCTCCTTGGTGTTCTGCAGAGGCTCTCTCCAAGACACCTGGATGGTGGTTGCAGAGACTGTCTCAGCCTTCACGCTCTGGGGGGGACCAGGCAGCCCATCTGCCCACAGGACAGTCAGGCGAGCACTGGCTTGCGTGGAGCCGGCGCTGTTCTCGGCGATGCACTGGTAGATGGCTTCATCCGTCTGGTTGATCCCATAGATGGAGAGAGTGCTGCGTGGGGACACAAGGAGGACAAGCATCTCACCAAGTGCTCTGCAGTCAGCATTCCTGGCAGCGGTTGGACTCATAGAATGGTTCAGGTTGGAAGAGACCTCAAAGATCATCCAGTTCCAACCCCCCACCATAGGCAGGGACACCTCCCACTAGATCAGGTCACTCAAGACCTCATCCAGCCTGGCCTTGAATACATCCAGGGAGGGAGCAGCCACAACCTCCCTGGGCAACCTGTTCCAGTGTCTCGCCACTCTCACTGTAAATAACTTCCTCCTAACATCCCTTTCAAATCTCCCCTCTGCCAGTTTGAACCCATTCCCCCTCGTCCTGTCATGACAAGACCTTGTCCATAGTCCCTCCCCAGCCCTCCTGTAGGCCCCCTTCAGATACTGGAAGGCTACTATAAGGTCTCCTCGAAGCCTTCTCTTCTCCAGGCTGAAAAGCCCCAGTTCTTTCAGCCTGTCCTCATAGCAGAGATCCTCCAGCTCTCTGATCATCTTCATGGCCCTCCTCTGGACTCTCTCCAGCAGTTCCATGTCCTTCTTGTGTTTGGGGGCTCCAGAACTGCACACAGTACTGCAGGTGGGGTCTGATGAGAGCAGAGTAAAACAGGAGAATCCCCTCCCTTGCCCTGCTGGTAATGCTTCTCTTGATGCAGCCCAGGACACGATTGTTGCTGTCTGGGCCATGTGTGCACACTGTCGGCTCATGTTAATTATCATCCACCCAGACCCCCAGGTCCTTTTCCTCAGGGCTGCTCTCCAGCCACTCACCACCCAGCCTGGAGTTGTGCTTGGGATTGCACCCACCCAGGTGCAGGACCTTATACTCAATGATCTTCAAGGTCTTCCCCAACCAAAGCAATTCTCTGGCTGTATGATTCCCTCCCCTCTGGCTGTGCCATGGCTCCCCATGCTGGATCTGATGGCAGGGCATCCTACATCCCTCTATTTCCACATAAAGCTTCCAGGAAGCTTTTGGGATGGTGCTTTTGGGGAAGGAAAAGGCCAGGAGATGGATGCTTCAGATCCAGATCCCATGACTGGGCAGATTCTCTCTGTCTCAACTGTTAACATCTGTGGTTCAAATGGGGACACAGGGTGGGATGGGGAAGGTCAGGATTGGAAGCTCTGAGTGCAGGAAGATCCCAGCCACAATGCAGAGACAGCTCTGTGACAAGAGCATCCATACACCCAAATCAGCTTTAACTGGCTTAGTTCCAGTACACTCCAGTGAGACCCATCCAGGCAGTGCACAGTTGCTAAGCCAAGTCTAATCAAGCACAGCCAGAAAGCCCTCTGGTGATGGTCTAATTGCATTATAGCACATTAGAGCAGTCTTAGGGTAGCACTGGGATTAGCTAACTTATCCAGCAGGGTCACAGCCTTAGCTTCTGCTTCTGTATTTTCAGAAAGATCACCACGAGCCAAGAGTCAAAGCTTACGAGCAGGTCGCAGGTTTTGCCTGCAAAACTTCTGAGCATCTTTTTGATGCTGATGCAAAGTTCACTTTCCCAGGGCAGCAATCAGAACAGTTCCTCCAGGCTGGTCTCAGGGACCTCCACACCATGATTAGGTGCTGGTTCCAGCCTCTAAGAGAAAGACAGGCCCTGGTTTCCTTGGTGGAGAACATCTCTAAAAGAAGGAGGAAAGCTTCCCAAATGAGTGTTTCTCAGCACAGTGCTCATCTCTGCACCTTCTGCAGGTGGTTCAATGAACATGGGGACAACCAGAGTCCTTATACATGTGGCCACACAAACTGAAGACCCTTTCATCACTGCATAACCCTCCAGAAATGGTTGTGTACAACCAAAGCAAGTTCATGGCCAGCCCAAGGACTGCACTGCCCAATATATTTACACCACCAGCAAACACTGACTAAGAAGTAGCTGTGCAGCAAGTGAGCTTTTTGTCTTGCTGTTCAGCATGCAAGCAGCTTTCCTTAATATTTGGTCACAATGTAATGACAGGATGAGGAGTAATGGGTTTAAACTGGCAGAGGGGAGATTTAAAGAGGATGATAGGAGGAAATTCTTTCCAGTGAGGGTGGTGAGATACTGGCACAGGTTGCCCAGGGAGGTTGTGGCTTCTCCCTCCCTGGAGGTGTTCAAGGCTAGGTTGGATGAGGATTTGAGTGACCTGTTCTAGTGGGAGGTGTCCCTGCCTGCGGCAGGGGGTTGGAACTGGATGATCTTTGAGATCCCTTCCAAACTAAACCATTCTATGACTTCTACTTCATTCTTAGGCTCATAGGCAGAATTTCAGATTGCACAGCCAGAAAACCTTATGATGGTTGAGGGTAAGGATTTGCTGTGAGCTCAATTCACTCGTGAGCTGTTACATGTGCTGTGCCTCCTAAGTGGAGATGTCCCTGCTCATGGTGCCGGGTTGGAACTGGATGATCTGTGATGTCCCTTCCACACTAAACCATTCTATGATTCTATGCAAACAGAGACCCATCCACAAAAGCCCTGCTCTCTGCAGGGCTTGCTGCCTTCTTCAGAAACCAAACCCAGAAGGGCATGATTCAATTTGAGTGAATGAAATCCCACTCACCACTGCCACCACCTCTATTTTGCAGCATCTCCCATCCATGCACCACTCGGCATCAACCCCTACTTGTGCACCTGTTTTTTCCAGACCTTCCCAGTTAGTTCGAACTGTGGTTTGCTTCTGGCTTGGCATGAATGCTTGGGAGACCACAACAACTCCCAGCCTCGGTGTCACCTTGTTGGTTTACACCAGCTTTGAGCTTTTTGGTTGCTGTAAGGAATGATTCAAACCTTACAAAATCCACATCTACTGCCTGCTTCTCTAGGGAGAAATAAATTATTTTCTTCTGAGCTTTTCGGTTGCTGTAAGGAATGAGTCAAACCTCACAAAATCCACATCTACTGCCTGCTTCCAGGGAGAACAAAATTATTTTCTTCTCCTGCAATGATTTCTAGGTGGAATCAGGACTTTGACTGCACATGAATAAACCCCAAGTGCCCCTACTGATGCGAAGGGCACCTCACAGCTTTTTGGGGGGGGGTCATAATCGGAGCTGCCTTTTTGTGTAAATGCAAACCTGTACATGGGAAGTGGAAACAATAAATAACCTTCCCCTGCCTGCCTGCTTCTAATTGCAGCAAAATATTGGCCTTCCCACATTAAAATCTCCCATTGCTGCTGATTTAACATTCTGATTTCTGCCTTGCAAATGATCAGGACCACGGCGAGTGAGCAAATGTTTAACAGTCATCTATTTATGTCCTGTGCCTTTGTTTCCTTGGAAACATTGTAAATGGAATATCAAATGTGATGGTTTCAGCTGATACGGTGATTTTAGAGAATCAGCCCTAAGCTCCTCTGATAGCCACAGGCTCAACGTATCTGATTAAATGGAAGGAGAAAAAGGCAGGGCTGGGAGGGGGGCACAGGGAGGAAGGACCCCGATGCGTGGCTCAACTGTGTCAACAAGAGCTGATTCTTGTGAGGACAGATGGCAGAAGGCAGGATTACGCCATCCAAAAGCTGTACTTGCAGCTCTGCACTAAGCAGATGTGTGGAAGGAGCAGCAGAGCTTCCTTCTGCCCCCTCAATGCAGGGATTATTTCCGGGCAGCCGCTGCGCATCTGGGCACCCAGGAGCAGCCAGGTTGGGCTGGCACACAAGTCCAGAGTGGTGTTAGGGCTTACCAAGCACAAGCAGCACAGGAACAGTGAGGAATATTTAGACTCTGATGCTTTCAAGTGTAATGGGAGGGGGTTGTCTACCTCTCCTCCACCCTGGTGAGACCCTACCTGCAGTGGTGTGTTCAGCTCTGGAATCCTCATCACAGGAGTGATGTGGACCTGTTGGAGTGGGGCCAGAGGAGGATACAGCAATGGTGTCCTCTGCTATGAGGACAGGCTGAGAGAGCCGGGCTGTTCAGCTTGGAGAAGAGAAGGCTCCAGGGAGAACTTCTCTTGGCCCTTCACTACTTAAAGGGGCTGATAAGAAGGCTGGGGACAGACTTCTGAGCAGGGCCTGTGGTGACAGGACAAGGGCTAATGGGGTTAAACTAGAAGAAAGAGATTCAGGCTAGATAGAAGGAAGGTATTTTTTACAATGAAGGTGGTAAGACACTAGCCCAGGTTGGCCAGAGAGGTGGGAGATGGCAACCCAAAGAATTCTAAGCTTCTATGATTCTATTTACTTGATTTATCTGGAGAGAGCAAAAGATGTAGAAGTGAAAAGAGGGAAGCCTGGGTGAAAAGCAGTGCAAGGATGCAAGGAGCCTGATGGCAACAGCGCAGTGCTGAGGCCAAAGGCATCTCTCTTCTGGAAGGATTGCAGAGTGACTCATGCCCCCCTCCTAGACAGATGAAGAGCACTTGACCACTAGGATCTGGAGCTGAGCAGAACTACAGACACCCCCAGTACCACTCTGCAGAAGTCCCAGGGCAGCTTGGTAATGCCGTCAGGCAGTCAGGTATAAGGAAATAAATAAAACAAACTTCTGCAAAATGGACATGGCAGGTAGCTGGAAACTTGCTTGAGGCTTTGAAAAGATCATTTTCCTTGAGCTTTACAAGGCTGTGTTTGGGTGCACCATGCAACCCATCACCTAGGGCTGCAAAACAATAAGCAGGCAACAGGGTCAATAAACAAACAGAGGTTTGGTGATGCCTCTAAACCTGGGTAAGGAGAAGGAACCAAGCGTGGAGAAGTTGGTGAGCAGAACACCCAGCACCTAAGCCCCAATGTCGTGAGAATAAGAGGTTTCCCTACCCCAATGTCACAAGAACAAGAGGTTTCCCTACCCCAATGTCACAAGAACAAGAGGTTTCCCTACCCCACTGTCACAAGAACAAGAGGTTTCCCTACCCCACTGTCACGAGAGTAAGAGGTTTCCCTACCCCAATGTCACAAGAACAAGAGGTTTCCCTACCCCAGTGTCACTAGAATAAGAGGTTTCCCTACCCCA
>VWZI01019317.1:50319-66363 GCA_013396835.1 Psilopogon haemacephalus
TAAGAGGTTTCCCTACCCCAATGTCACAAGAACAAGAGGTTTCCCTACCCCAGTGTCACGAGAATAAGAGGTTTCCCTACCCCAATGTCACGAGAACAAGAGGTTTCCCTACCCCAGTGTCACGAGAATAAGAGGTTTCCCTTCCTGTCAGTCCCTCTAGCACACCCAAGCAGGCCTATCAACAAGGCTGCTGACCTCCCTTGCAAGCTCCCCCGTGTGAGCCCTGAGCACGCTGACAGCTGCAAAGAGCTGGCAGTGAGGTACATGAAGCTCAGCATCAACCCAGCTGGTACCTCTGCTGGGCATCCATTTTTGCATTAATTACTGACAAATTCTTCCTGCCACTGCAGTACTCCTGGGACGTGGAGGATGTGGCACGGTGAGGTCAGCTTCAGTCCAGCAGCTTTCCCAGGTTTTGCTGCTTTTTGTCTTTTTTCTTAAGGAAGCTCAAACAAAAGGGGACGATGGAGTTGCTGTGTGAGGAGGCACAGAGCGTCTCTGCATGTCAGCCATCTGAAATATGCAGTGTCCTTTTATTTCTTCCCATCAACAGGAAGCGGGGGTGGGGAAAAAAAAAACCTGTCACTTCAGGACATCTGCTGTTGGAAAACTTTCCTGTGAGTGCCAGACTGGCAGTGCCGTGAGCACGTCAGACGAGGCGAGATGCCAGAAGGCTTTCTGCTGGTCACCAAAGCCGCTCGGTGAGCAGAGGGCTCCATCACATCCCTGCACAATGCCCTGACAGGCATTGATGGAAATGGGGAGAGGAGCTGCTGCAGATTCACACCCGGCTGAGCCGAAAGGAGAGGCTGCTGGAAAGCCCTGCTATTCCCAAGCTGTCTTCCCAACTCATAGGCAATCACGATGAGTGATCTGGCTGGGGTCAGGGGTCCGGGCCAGTGACCGGAGATCAGCTTTCCAAAGGCTCCTCTGAAAAGTCTGAGAACTGAAGGAAGCCTCTTCATCGATTCAGCAGCACAAAGAAGAAGAGGGGCCCATCTGGAAGGACATCAGCATGTGCACGCAGGCGGGCACACAAAAGAGGGAGTGTGATGAAATTAGTGCAGAGAGCTGGCGGTGGCTGGCCAGAGAAGAGCATTTTAAGCACCAGCAGCTACAGAACTGCCTATACTGGAAAAGACCTTTAAGATCATTGAGTCCAGCCATTAACCTAAAGACTAAGCAATCCTTGACTAAACCATATCCCTAAGTACTACATCTACACACCTCTTAAATACCTCTAGGGATGGGGACTCTCCCGCTGTCCTGGGCAAGTGTCTGTGCTGGTTTGACCTAATTGGAGGATTTGAATGAGAAATTAGATTATAGGCTGAGAGAAGAAACCACTGATGATGCTACTCCACTCAAGTTTGCTGAGAAAGAAAAAAAATGTTTAAGAGTTGTGACCCTAACATAGATAAGTCAGCCTGTTCTGGGCCGTGGCTGCTGCAGTTGCATGGATCTTTCTTCCTGCCTTTCATAGCTGGATCTGGATAATTTCACTAACATCTCTCCTGCTGCTAATCCCCCTGGCCCATCTACCTTTGCCTATCTGCAGCACAAGACAGATGGTGAGATAAGATTGGGGAAAGGGGGAAGGTGGTAGGGGTGGTTAAAACCCCTTCTTAGGGACTTTGATCTTTGGGAGGGCTGTGGTGTTTCTGTATTACCTTTTCACTGTATATACCTGTAAATATCTGTTATACGTTGTAAATATCTGCTTGTGTACTGTGCAAAGCTGTAAATATAAAGCTTCATTTATTAACTTCCAGCTGACTGAGTCCTAGCTTGGGTTATTTCAAAGTGGGGGGGGGGGAGGGGGGTAACTGCTGAACCATCACAGTGTCCCAGTTTGGGAGGGATGTCCCTCTCTGGGAGGGGTGTGATGTTTCTGTTTTTAACTTCCAGACTTAAGTAGCAATCAATCAAGTGGAGTTGGAATGCCAATTAAGTCTGGAAGTTAATGAATGAAGCTTTATACCTACAGCTTAGCACAATATCCAAGCAGACATTTACAATATATTACAGATATTTACAGCCATAGCAAAAAGGTAATGCAGAAAGACAATGCCCCTCTCCCAGGGATCAGAGCCCCCAAGAGGGGTTCCCAACCAGCCCTTCCTCTCCCCCCCCACCCCCACCCCACCCAATCTTATCCCAGGATCTGTCTTACATGCCAGGTGTGCTGGTTTGAGGCTAGTTGGAGAATTTTAATGAGAAATTAGATTATAGGCTGAGAAAGGAAAGAAAAATTATGTCTGCTCCACTCACAGGTTTGCTGAGATGTATAAAAGCAAGAACCCAAAGAAAGACAAGACAGAGCTGCTTGGGCTGCTCTGGATGCTGCTCTCTCTCTCTCTCTCTGCCTTCTAGCTGGATCTGTGTAACTCAACTAACCAGTTTTGTGCTTCTAACCCCTCTGGCTGATCCTCCCTTGTTATCTGGCATGTAAGACAGCGGAAGACGGAATAGAATAACAATCTTACAGTATCCTGGGGTGGGCCTCTGACCCTATGGTTTTGTTAAGGGTGACCTTAGGATCCCTCAAGCTACCACAGGAAGCTGTTGCAATGCCTCGAAACCCTTTCAGTGAAGAAATTTTTCCTCGTATCCGACCTAAACTCCCCTTGGTGCAACTTGAGGCCACCTCCTCTTGTCCCATCATGTGTCTCTTGGTTGAGCAGACACCCACCTGGCTCCCCCCTCCTTTCAGGTAGGTGCATAGAGCAAGAAGGTTCCTCTCTGCTGAGCAGCTTCCTAGCCACTCCTCCTGAAGCCTGTAGTGTTGCCAGGGGTTGTTGTGGAAACTCACACATGGGCGCTTAGCCCACATCTCTTAACCCTGTCTCAATGTATTTCACTGCACACAGCAGTTTGAAGAAGCACCTAAGATCCTGGATGCACGTCAAGAGCAGCCCAGTGGAACAGCACATAGAGAGGATTCACACAGGCAACCTGGTGGCAAAATAATTGCAAGCAACAGGAGCAGAAACTGAAGTCCATCACTGTTGCCTGCTTCGAGGCTGCTGCAGATCCCTCTCATGGGATACAACTTTGTGATCCTATCACGGGATCCCTGCTCAGTGAAGGGAAGGTGGGATCACACCCATGCCCCACTGCTTAATGAGGCTTTGGGCCCTCATGCAGGGACCCTTCTTGTGACAGCCATTTCTGCATGGCTTCCAAACAAACTCGAACCCATACATTATCCTTTGACCAGGAGCAGCTGGTTTAGATCCCAGTCCTTCTACTTATTTGCCATGCTGCTGGGCACTTAAATATGATTTGCTCTACAGTACCCTTCCCCTTCCCATAATCATAGAATGGTTTGGGTTGGAAGGGACCTTAAAGATCATCTAGTTCCAACCCCCCCTGCCATAGGCAGGGACACCTTCCACTAGAACAGGTTGCTCAAAGCCCCATTCAACCCAGCCTTGAACACTTCCAGCAAGGGAGCATCTACGACTACCCTGGGCAACCTATTCTAGCGTCTCACCACCCTCACTGTCAAGAATTTCTTCCTAATCTCCAGTCCAAATCTTCCCTCTTCCAGTCTTAATCCATTCCCCCTCATTCTATCACTACAAGTCTTTTTACAAAGTCCCTCTCCAGATTTCTTGCAGGCTCCCCTTCAGGTACTAGAAGGCTCCTGTAATCACCAGTGGTTCTCAAACACATTGCACAAACAGCCTGCAAGCCTGCATCCTTTGAAGTGTCCAAATCCCTGCAAACTGAGGAGTCTGTGGGGTGTGTGCACCATGAAGGGACATACAAACCCATCTGCATCTCTCTGCACCCAGCTAGTGTGGGTTTTACAGCAAAAAAACCCCAACATAGCCACCTTGTGATTGAGAGGCTCTAGTTTCCCTGGGTTTAGTAGCAAGAGTGCTGTCTGGTCCCAGCCACTTGGATGTTTGTGACTGATGGTTTCCATGTCTGTCCTAGCTTTAAGAGGCACAACAAGTGCAAGGAAAGCAAAGTTGTCCTGAAGTTTATTTAGGGAGAAATATTTTCTCTGGTGAACATTTGTGGCCCCTGAAGTGAGCTGTTCCCAGAGCCCTAATACAAGTGCAAACCAGGGAGGAAGACTTTAAAAAGGAGACAGTTGATAAGCAAAGGTCACCCAGGAGAGCAAACACCACCTGAGCCCAGGTTGTAGCAGGGCCTTTTTCCAGTGGAACGAATGAAGTCCCTTAATTACCATTTTGTAAATAAAATCTTCTTGGAAAATCAATATTTAGAGCCTGCCTTCTCTGAAGATGTTGGCCTTTGTTCCTTGCTATTACAGCAATATAAACCCCATAGGGTGATATACTTCTGGCTGAAAATTACCCCCTGAACCTGACTGGGTCAAGGGAAGAAAAGCAATAAAGCTTTCAGGGCAGCAATTTGGGTGCTATTTCATGCTTCCTTGTAAATTTTGAAGTAATAACCTAGAAAGCATGATTTTAGACAAGCCCACAAGAAGCTCAATATGAGCCCTCAGTGTGCTCTTGCAGCCCAGAAAGCCAACCAGATCCTGGGCTGCACCAAGTGAAGTGTGGGCAGCAGGGCAAGGGAAGCGACTGAACCTGGATGTTATGAGGATGTGATCTCTGATCACATTCTGTGCTTCTGTGCTCCACAACCTCCCTGGAGGTGTTGAGGACCAGGTTGGATGAGGTCTTGAGCGACCTCTTCTAGTGGGACGTGTCCCTGTCTGTGGCAGGGGATTGGAACAGAATGATCTTTGAGGTCCCTTCCAACATAAACTATTCTATGATTCTACACAAACATCACCTCTAACCAGACTGGGACAGACTCTGTGGAAGCTGGACACAGGAATGGTTCCACCTAAGTCAAAAAGCCTCCATCAGCTTCTCCACCCAAGAGCATGGCGGCACCACCCTGACAGCCAGGGCTCCATCAACCTGTGTGGCAGGGGCAGGCCCAGCAGCAGCTCCTTCAGTGATTTTTTATTCACAGCTTTTTAATGGTCAGCCCCACAATTCCCCAAGCCTGAGCCTTCATGCATTTTTCATTAACAATTATCTGCTATCCCAGAACTGCTTTTGATTTTCGCTAATCATCGATTGGGTATTTTGTTCCCACACAGCTGGCATTTTCTAAACATAACAACCACCTCTGGAGAGGGCACAGCAGAAGGCTGATCTTTAATGCTAACGTGACCAGAAACTGTCAACACATCAGGTGATGAGAATTCACACCAGGGGGACCAGGAGGGGAGAGGTATTTGTTGGACACAGCCCCTAAGGTTTATTCTACTGTGCTCAAAGGCTGGGAGCTGCTTAGCAAGTGATCGTCTGATGTCAAACCAGCAGCCACAACCAATCTGTCACAAACCCAGGCCTGAAGCTGCTGTCTCTCATCTCAACAATGATGGGCTTCTGGAATCATAGAATCATAGAATGGTCCAGGTTGGAAGAGACCTCAAAGATCATCCAGTTCCAACCCCATGTGCCATAGGCAGGGACACCTCCCACTAGATCAGGTCGCTCAAGATCTCATCCAGCCTGGCCTTGAACACATCCAGGGAGGGAGCAGCCACAACCTCCCTGGGCAACCTGTTCCAGTGCCTCACTACCCTCACTGTGAAGAACTTCCTCTTAACATCCCGTTTAAATCTCCCCTCCACCAATTTGAACCCATTCCCCTCATCCTGTCATTACAAGACCTTGTGAACAGTCCCTCCCCAGCCTTCCTGTAGGACCCCTTCAGATACTGGAAGGCTGCTATAAGGTCTCCTTGAAGCCTTCTCTTCTCCAGGCTGAAAAGTCCCAACTCCCTCAGCCTGTCCTCATAGCAGAGGTGCTCCAGCCCTCTGACCATCTTCATGGCCCTCCTCTGGACTCTCTCCAGCAGTTCCATGTCCTTCCTGTGTCAGGGGCTCCAGAACTGCACACAGTACTCCAGATAGGGTCTGATGAGAGCAGAGTAAAGGGATACTCCCCAACCCCGACGGTTTGCTCCCCTTGAGAGGCAGCGTGGGGTGATGTACATGCCAGAGGACCCTTCTCAACTTTGAGCAGCAACAGTTTGGTGGACAGATCTTCCTATGGGCTGTGGGTTTGTGCAGATGTGCTACTGCCTGCAGCAGCCATGCCTCAAGCTTGCAGGAGCAGAGGAGACCTCGTAGTAGACTTCCAGCATCTGAAGGGGGCCTACAGGAGGGCTGGGGAGGGACTATTTACAAGGTCTTGCAATGACAGGATGAGGGGGAACGAGTTTAAGCTGGAAGAAGGGAGTAAGAAAAGTACAAACGGGGAAAACCTTTCTAACTGTTGGAGCAAGTCCAGAGGAGGCCGCAAAGATGCTCAGAGGGCTGCAGCAGCTATGCTATGAGGACAGACTACAAGAATTGGGGCTCTGTAGCCTGAAGAAGAGAAGAAGGCTTCGAGGAGACCTTATAGTAGCCTTCCAGTATCTGAAGGGGGCCTACAGGAAGGCTGGGGAGGGACTATTCACAAGGTCTTGTAATGACAGGATGAAGGGGAATGGGTTTAAACTGGCAGAGGGGAGATTTGAACAGGATGTTAGGAAGAAATTCTTTACAATGAGGGTGGTGAGATACTGGAACAGGTTGCCCAGGGAGGTTGTGGATGCTCCCTCCCTGGAGGTGTTCAAGGCTAGGTTAGATGAGGCCTTGAGTGACCTGTTCTAGTCAGAGGTGTCCCTGCCTATGGCAGGGGGCTGGAACTGGATGATCTTTGAGGTCGCTTCCAACCCAAACCATTCTATGATCTTCTGCAGGTCTGGACCTCACTTCTAGCTGCGCTTATTTACGAGGACAAAGTTGCTCCTAACACTACATTTTGCAATCAATTAGCACGTGCTATGATTTGGGATGATTTACTCCTTTTTTCACTGAAACATCCCTTTGGGGGCATTCAGACCTTTATTGCCATATTAAGCAGAGTTCTAATCCAAAATGAATTTTCTAGGAAACCATGTAATCTAATTAAAAAGCTCATCGTGCACTTTAGTGGCTTCATTACGAGTAGATGTAAGATCCGTCGTGACAGGGGCAAATATTTTCCAAGTGCAACAGACTGATAAATCCAAGGCATAATCACAAACTGATTCTGCCTGGAACTAAGTGGGTTACAGCACTTAGTCATGCCCACGAGAATGAAACAAAGGACAACTTGAGAAAAGCCCAGAAAAAATCCCCCAGCCGTTGATCTGCTTCCTCTAATTTGCAGAGCACCCAGCTCTGCTGCACCAGCGAGGGCATTTTTCAGGCTGACAGCTCTGGAAACCACCAGACATGGCCACTTGCCTGAAGCTGGGGGTCAGAGCAGACCAAGCCTAGTGCGAAAGAAGCTGAAAGTTCAGCATCGTGGAGGACGATGGCCTGAGGGCTCGGCTTTACAATCGCGTTACTATAGCTTGAGAAGATGCCACGTGTCAGCTGAGCCCCACTAACTGGCGGAGCTCCCCCAGCCTGTGCCAGATGCGATGTAATCTGATCACTGAGCTTGCAGAGGAAAAGGCTGATGCTAAATTGCATTAAATGATTCCCATAAGAGAACGATTACGGCGATGTTCGCCGACTCGCAGCTCACGTACGCGTAGCGCAGCTCCAGGAGACACGACCACGACCAAAGGTCCTCCTTTTACCTTCCTCCATCAGGGGAGAGGAATGATTTCTCAGGTAAGACATCAGGGTGAGATGCAAAACTAGACTCAGTGTGAGTTTTGTCATGGATTTAATGACTGCTTGCGCAGTCTTCGGTCATTTCTGACTGCTTCCTGGTCCGATGCACTAATTTCCCTTCTCCTGTTCCTGCGCTGTTCATATCCTAGGGGCAGACATGCCTCAGAAACCCACACGGTGATCTAGACCATCAGCCTGATTGTACTCAGCACTGCTGAAGCCACAATCTTAATAATGGGTTCAGTTTTGGGCCTCTCACTCCAAGAAGGGCATCGAGGCACTGGAGCATGCCCAGAGAAAGACAACAAAGGGTCAAGAGAATAAATCGTGTGAGAAGCAACTGAGAGAACTGGGATTGTTTAGTCTAGAGAAGAGGAGGCTGAGGGGAGACTTCAGTGCTCTCTACAACTGCCTGAAAGGAAGCTGGGGTGAGGTGGGACTCAGTCCCATGGTATCAGGTGATAGAATGAGAGGAAATGGCCTGAAATTGTGTCAGGGGAGGCTTAGGCTGGATATTAGGAAAAAATTCCTTCCTGCAAGAGTGGTCAGACATTGGAACAGGCTGCCCAGGGAAGTGGTGGAGTTACCATCCCTGGAAGTGTTCAAGAAACCTATGGACATAGCACTTCAGACATGGTTTAATGACCATGATGGTGTTAGGTTGACAGTTGGACTTGAGGATCTTAGATATCTTTTCCAACAGAATCATAGAATCAGTCAGGGTTGGAAGGGACCACAAGGATCATCTAGTTCCAATCCCCCTGCCATGCCCAGGGACACCCTGTCTTAGATCAGGCTGCCCACAGCCTCTGCCAGCCTGGCCTTAAACATCTCCAGTGATGGGGCCTCAACCACCTCCCTGGGCAACCTGTTCCAGGCTCTCACCACTCTCATGCTCAACAACTTCCTCCTCACATCCAATCTGAATCTCCCCACCTCCAGCTTTGCTCCATTCCCCCTAGTCCTGGCACTACCTGATAGCCTAAAAAGTCCCTCCCCAGATTTTCTGTAGGCCCCCTTCAGATACTGGAAGGCCACAGTAAGGTCACCTGGGAGCCTCCTCTTCTCCAGCCTGCACAGCCCCAACTCTTTCAGTCTGTCCTCATAGCAGAGGTGCTGCAGCCCTCTGAGCATCCTCCTGGCCCTTCTCTGGGCATGCTCCAGCATGTCCACATCCCTCTTGTAATAGGGGCTCCAGAGCTGGACACAGTACTCCAGGTGGGGTCTCACCAGAGCAAAGTAGAGGGGGAGAATCACCTCCCTCGACTTGCTGGCCACACTTCTGATGCAGCCCAGGATCTAGTTGGCTTTCTGGGCTGCAAGTGCACATTGCCAGCTCATGCTGAGTTTCTCAGAAATAGTTCTATGGTTTTGTGATTGCCATCTGTTTGTGAATACACAAAGCTCTGTGAAGCTCTAAAAACTTCCAGCCAGGACAAAACCTCTATCAACAGGTTATTTTTTTACAGCTTACACCTTATCCTTCTTACAACACAAATCCTTCCTTCTTCAATGTCACACAGCTTTAAAAGAGCCTCAAAGAGAAATTTAGAAAAATCTCAGTTTTGACTTTGTGAACAAGCCATGGTATCCTCACAGCACTTCCCAGCAGCCTAAACTGAAAGTCCAGACCCTTCAGCAAGGATCATTCATCATGAGATGCATTTCTCCATAGAGAGAGCAGCTATATGACACCAGAGAGCAGAAACCTCCACCAATAATTGAGGTTTCCAGTGCAGGTACTATTATTTTTCAGCGTATTGTTCCATGCTATTTCCATAGAAACTATGTTGTCAACTTGTAATTTCCACACTAAGTGCATCCCACTGCATCATTTCCTTAGTACAAACATCCCCATCCCCTCGCATGAAAATGCAGTTATTTAGTACTCGGGAGAAAATGCTCTCCCCTGGTGAGATAAAAAGCTGAAGTTTAGTGAAATTCCGCTTCCATGCAAATATTATTTCAAAGGTGTTTGCATTTGCACACCCACTCAGGTTAATGTTCAGGGCTTAAAGCATGGTTTCTCCACTGTGCAGCGGGTGTGGTCTCCTGACAACTCCAGGAACAACATTTGGTCCTTTTACAAATACCCTGATGATGATCAGACTGAAGACAAACTTTTGTTAGGTTCCTGCACCATCAGGCCAAGCCCAACACTGATGTCCTGACACAATAAAGCCTGAAACACTGAAATGTAAGCTGACAAAATGCAGCTGCAGCAGTACCTTAGTATATCATAGAATGGTTTAGGTTGGAAGTGACCTCAAAGATCATCCAGTTCCAACCCCCCTGTGCCATAGGCAGGGACACCTCCCACTAGAACAGGTCACTCAAGGCTTCATCCAACCTGGCCTTGAACACCTCCAGGGAGGGAGCAGACACAACCTCCCTGGGCAACCCATTCCAGTGTCTTGTCACCCTCACTGTGAAGAACTTTCTCCTAACATCCCGTTTAAATCTCCCCTCTGCCAGTTTAAACCCGTTACTCCTTGTCCTGTCATTACAAGACCTTGTGAATAGTCCCTCCCCAGCCTTCCTGTAGACCCCCTTCAGATACTGGAAGGCTACTATAAGGTTTCCTAGAAGCCTTCTCTTCTCCAGGCTGCAGAGCCTCAACTCTTGTAGCCTGTCCTCATAGCAGAGGTGCTCCAGCCCTCTGATCATCTTCGTGGCCTCCTCTGGACTTGCTCCAACAGTTCTACATCCTTCTTTTGGTGGGGGCTCCAGAACTGCACACATATATATTAAAGGCCAAGATGAATCCACCTTCATGGTAGCTCTTTGCTAATGCAGAAACAAGCCAACATCTCCACCACTTCCCTTTGCTACTAGAGTACATATAGGTTAAAAAAAAAAAAGGGGCTTTTAATTTAACCCATTTTGCCTGCTGAAGCCAAGCTGGCTCTAAAACACTCACGTTCCAAGTATCAGGGCTGTAGTTGCTCTAGGCCACTCTTGCCCATCTTGGCCCCAAGCATATTGCACAACAGGGCTGCAGTGAAAGCAGGGCTTGCACAGCTTGCCAGGACATGCTTCAGAGCCCACTGCTCTCTGCCAGCCTTCACCAACCAGTCCAAAATGAGGTACTGCACCACACATCTGCCCCAGATCTGCTGTCGGCACAAAAGCTGAAGCCTGTGCGAGCCAGCTTGCTCTCTGCCCAAGAATGAAGCCTGCAGGCATGGCTATTTTTGGACCATCAGGTAGGTGATGTCAGTACTCCATGCATGGTACTCCAGACGGATGCTTGGGAATGACACAAGCCAACTGAAGGTCTCACACAGCTCTCCACCCCATGCTGCAGTGCCAGCAGCCAGCGCAACAGGACTTACCTGTTGTTATTCTTCAGCTTAATGTGGTCACTGGTTTCCAGGATCTGCCCATTCCTCAGCCAAGTGATCTGTGGGGGTGGTTCCCCTTGAGCCACACACGTGAAGATGGCAGTAGTCCCCACAGGCCTGGAAATGGACTGGGGATGCTGCACAAATTCTGCAGGGGCTGAAAGGAGGAAGGAGAAGAAGGGTGAGAAAAGTCATGATGATCCCACTTGTGACCATAGCTTGGGCTTCAGTAAGTTTCCTCTGCTTGGGAACATGAGATGCTTGGTCAGCCCATAGCACAGGCAGCAGATAATTATGGTTTGGAGAGAGTGCCTGTAATCAAATGGTCATCCATCTTGACAGCTACGGCTTCACAGAAGGCACCTAGAGGTCAGCTCAGTACTTTATGGAGAGTGAAGTGAGCTCTGCAGGGTTCAGGCAAAGAGCATCAAGATGTACGCTCCCTCATCCCTCCCCAGTCTCCTACTGAAACTGAGCCAAATGCTGCAAAATAATCCATATCTCACAAAGGTTATTGAAAACTGCATCCTGTCTGTTAGGGGAGCAGGCTGGGAGGTCAGCAGTCTCTGGTCACTTGCACACATGTAGAACAGAAAGCATGCTCATAAGCCTTCAGAGTGTGTGGCACCATGCAGGGCCATCACAATATAAATACCACATTTGCTGCAGACTCTCCTGGTAGCAACAGACTGCGAGGACTTTTGCACCCTTGGGGTCCTGCCAAGCCTGGCAGAAGACTCTGCCATGCCTGTAACTGCTGCTGGCTCCCTAACCACATGTTTTCACCTTTCACAACAACATTTTTTAATGGAAAGTGATTTCCCCCCCTTCTAGCAGCTCAAAATAGATTTGAAATCATTTATCAGAATAAACCAGCATATCAGGCTACAGAAAGCAGGGCCTGAGAGACACTGGTGAGTTTATTCAAGCAGTTACGCTTCAAAGGGCGAGGTGATAAATATACTCCACAATGCTGCTGAAACCTAAAATCAGGTGGAACCAGCAGCAAACAGATAAGAGACACAGGCCCACAATGAATTTACCCACCAGTGCCAGGTAATGGATGGCTGGCGTCAAATCCTTCCGACACAAGCGAGATTACCCAGGGAGACAACGCTCAGTGCCATTCGCTGCCACCTCCCAAGCCTGGGGCTGGTGGGCTCTGCCTTCAGCAGAGATGCTCACATGGGAGAAAGGAGCAAAGCAGTCCAGAAAAATGTGCTGAGGAGTGGCCAGGCAGCAGGTGAGAGCACAGAATGCTGGAAGGGACCTCTGGAGATCATCTCGTACAATCATCCTGCTAAAGCAAGTTGCACAGGATCACATCCACCTGGGTTTTGAAAGTCTCCAGGGAAGGAGACTCCATAACTTGTTTGGGAAGCCTGATCCAATGCTGCAGCACCCTCATAATAAATAAGTTTTTCCTTAAGTTAGAATAGAATAGAATAGGACAGGACAGAACATAATAGAACAGAACAGAATAGAATAAGCCAGGTTGGAAGAGAATTCCAAGATCATCCAGTCCAACCTATCACCCAGCCCTAGCCAGTGGCACTAAGTGCTCCATCCAGGCTTTTCTTTAACACCTCCAGGGATGGTGACTCCACCACCTCCCTGGGCAACCCATTCCAACACCAATCACTCTCTCTGGGAAGAACTTCCTCCTAACATCCTGCCTATACCTCCCCCAGCACAACTTGAGACTGTGTCCCCTTGTTCTGTTGCTGGTTGCCTGGGAGAAGAGACCAACTCCACCTGGCTACAACCTCCCTTTAGGTAGTTGCAGACAGCAATAAGGTCACCTCTGAGCCTCCTCTTTTCCAGGCTGAACACCTCCAGCTCCCTCAGCATCTTTTCTCAGGGCTGTGCTCCAGCCCCCTCACCAGCATTGTCATCCTTCTCTGAACATATTCCAGTACCTCAACATCTCTCTTGAATTGAAGAGACCAGAACTGGATGCAAGTTGCAAGAGCAGAGCTGTGTGGTTCATGGCCCAAAAAAAAACTCCCAACAAAACAAACCCTCAGGGTTTCTACAGGATAAAGCTCTTCCTGGGAGGGTGACAAAACTCTTCTCCAATTGTCACCATGCAAAGGAAAAGCAATGCTGCTGCTGCAAGAAGGCCAAAGCAGAGTGCAAGGTGTATGTGTGTAAGAGAAAAGTGCTGCACGTTCTAAGTCCTGCAAGCAGAAAGACACAGGAATTCACTGCTGAGCTCTGTTTGCCTCCAAGGAGCCCCCTCTTTCGTTTTCAATAATCAAAGGGAAGTGGAGCATGGCAGGTCTGACTTATGTTAGCAGTGGGGGGTGTCTGCCAGCAGAGTTTACTGTCAGGCCACTTCTGCCACCGCTCAGGTCTGCTAACGAACCTGATCTCAACAACCTAATGGGCACGTATCTCCAGAGCCTCCTGCTAAACTTCCCCAGGTGCCGATCGATCCCTTGTCCTTTTATTTTCCTTCCTCCATCTCTCCCCCTCTAGACTTATAAATTAAAACAAAATTCGGGATGGGTTCAATGAAACGTTGGAAGCACAGAGAAACAGAGGGGAAACACCCACCCACCCCCCCACCTCCCNTGGTGCGCAATGAGAGCATTAGAGCCTTGATTTCCAAGACTTCCTTAACTTCCCGCCTCCTGCTTTGTGCCGGCTGTTTGGCAGGAGCAATTAGTTCGCAAGCGGCTGTGCACCTCCCTGCTTTCATCTGGGCTCCCGAGCAGCGCCCTTGCCGCTCGCAGGTGCAGAGCCGCGATGCCAAGGAAGGGCACAGCCATCTTCCAGCCTTCATTAAAGATCCTGCTGCTTGGCTCTCTGCCTCCGCCTTCCCCCCCGCACCCCACCTCGCTTTGCCAAACCTCAAACCCGCCGCTTGTTTCAGCAGAAGCGAAAGTTTAGATATGGAAAGAGGCACCCGGAGTGAGCCCTCCGGAGCCGCCAGCTCCCCTTATCCTCCCTTATTAGCCCGTGTCAAGAGGGAGTAATTGGAGCGGTGTCGCGTGTGACTCGGGGCAGCCAACGCGCAGCTGCGGCCGCTGGCTCACTGCCAGTGATGCTATTCAGGACCGCGGCCCCTCGGGTTCTTGCTCCCCTCTGCTGTCCCCTCCTAAACACAACCAGATCAAAAAAACAGCCCCTGGTTAACTTGCTTAAACCCTTCGGGGAGCAGGCAGCCACTCTGTCGAACTCTGCTGTGCCGAGGTGTCCTTGCTCGGTGGCACTCTTGCTGCAATCACGGGATGCTCTTCCGCTGCTCCTGCTCCTCCTGGCTTTCTCTACACATCGCTCTGCCCCATTCAGGCCTCACCCTGCTCCGTTTGAGGCAGAAGGACCCACGGTGTGGAGCTGCAACAGTATAAGGGCCCAGGCCTTAGCGGAAACCCATGGAGTTACAAGGCTCCTTGTCCACATCATCTTTCCACATCCTTGTCTGACATCAGAGGAAGGACGTGGTGTGGCGTCACCAGGGTCTTAACACAGGGACACAGAATAACAGAATCATTTCGGCTGGAAAAGACCTTTAAGGTCATTGACTCCAACCATTAAAGTCCAGGCATAGCTGCAAGGACATGTCCCTCTGCCACCCCAGACCAGGGTGCACCCAACCCAGTGTTTGTACCAGTGTTCCCAGGCAGAGTGCTCCCAGGTGGCTGCTGGTGTGTGGTCCAGGGGCAAGCAGTTTGCTCATTTCCCAGACAGAAGAACATCTGTTCTCCTCCCAGGTCCTCTCTCTGCCCTTTAAAATTATTTTGACAGGGACTGAGAGTTTTCCACCTCTGGAGAGGAGTAGAAGCAAAGCCCTGCCTTCAGCCAAGCCTTCCACCACACTCATCCCTCATAATGAATATAGCATCTTGTCAGCACTCATCTCAGTGGCCTCTCCCACTTCCACACTACATGCCAAGAGGCCATCATGGGTGGCCAGAAGAAGCACTTTCAAGCCCTCCATGAAGATTTCAACAAAGATGTTTATGAAGATGGCTGTTAAGAGCAGAGGACTCAAAGCTGGCAAGGACGAGTGGGCAGGATCCAGCCCTAGTTTATGAAGTATGAAGAAATCAGGGCATAGATTATTCAGGACTTAATGGGAGGGAGGAGACCATGCAGTTTTAATGAATACTTAAAGCCATGGCATTGGTATCAAAAAGCAGTTACAACACCACCACCACCACCCCTCCCGCCCGGAATAGTTAACGAAGTGCTTCAACAGCTATTACTGTGCTCAGCAAACTGTGAGAACATGAAGATGCATCACAACAGCAGAATGTAACAGGAGACCTGGATGGGCTCCACCTCTTTAGGTGCGGGCTGGAGCTCTGCGGCAGCATTCCCATGCCACCTACAAGCATACTTGCGGGAGGATGCTCCTGAAGGCTCAGGCACCCCAACTCACTCCCAGCAACCCAGCGGAGGAGATCTTAGTGCCCATTTATCCCTGAATGGGGGCTTTCCTTGAAAAGGCGAGGAAAACGTGGACAGGAAGGAGAGTGCTCCACGGGGCACACCGATCCATGCAGCATCTACTGGAGCTGGTTTTGCAACCTAAATTTATGGCTAAATTCGAGAACAAAACAATTACCACAGGGCCAAGCCTAAAACACAGCAACTGGAATGCATCTGCTGATGAATTCAACCCCGCAGCCAAGGCAGGCGACGCCAGCAAGCAAGAAGGATGGAAGGAAGCTCAGGGAACACGGCAGTGCCTGGATCTGCCGGACCGAGCAGCGCCGCCCGGTTCTGCCGGCAGAAAGCGAGGCGAACAAGGCAGCCATTGTCAGCAGAGCCTTCGAAAACATGTCCTTAAGATGGGCACTCATTTATGAGATGGGATCTCATTTTTCTGCATAGCTTTCGGGAGGAAATGAAGCGTGGAGTGGAGAACACTGGTGACCATCTGGCCATTCACAGCCCATCAGTTTGTTATGACACCAAACACATAATAAAGCACAAAAGATTTCACAGGAGGTAGAGAGAAAGAGCTTTGATATATATATATATATATATTTCCCCCCCCCCCACCTTTTGCCTTCTCCTGCAGCCTGCTCT
>VWZI01019317.1:73111-101738 GCA_013396835.1 Psilopogon haemacephalus
CTCTCTCCTTTGTCTCTCGGTCTTGGTGGCTAATTCAGAGTAAAATTACTAAAACTACTAACTCCTTCCTATTACTAATCTCTCTGGCTGATCTTCAGCTTATCTGCAGCATCAACTGGTGGTGAGATAAGGCTGGGGAAGGGGGGAAGGGTGGTAGTGGGGGGTTTGGTTACCCTCTCTTGGGGATTTTAGTCTCCGGGAGGGTTGTGGTGTCTGTATTACCTTTTCACTGTATATATCTGTAAACATCTGTTATATCTTGTAAATATTTGCTTGTACATTGTGCATTGCTGTAAATATAAAGCTTCATTTATTAACTTCCAGTGTCTTGAGTCCTAGCCGGGGTTTACAAAAGGTGGGGGAGGCAGGTAACTGCCAAACACACTACAAACGGAGGAACAACCAATTAATGGTGAGCGAAGCTGGCCCAAGATGGTCCAGCTACGGGCAGCTAGAGGCTTGCAGGCTCCCCAGCGGGGCGAAGCCGGGATGAAAGCCGCCGGCGCTTTGGGAGCGGCGTTATTTATTTCTCCAAGGTGTTATGTGATGCTTTCTGGAGCCCTTTCTCTGCCTGCTGGAGGGAGTGATTGGCACACCGGCACCAATTACAGAGGCCCGTTAAAACGTGCCAGGCGATATGAATATGCAACAACGCGGCCGCCTTTCTGGTATAAGTAGCGAGTAGAAAGAAAGTAACAACTTTCTAATGTTGATCATTTAGGTCTTTTGTGAATTCTTTGTATGGTGCCATAGTAGCCTTCCACTTTTTAGACGCATGGGTCTCCTGCTCCGGCCGACACCGGGCGCTGTGGATTAGCATATTTAGAGTACATTGCAACAGTTGACTATTCAGTATGTGAAGTGGTGAAATTTACTCTATTATTTCTAAACACTTACAGGAACGGCGCTCCTGTCAACCAGTCAGCCATCTATTGCAAGCTTCTGTGTCCAATAAGTTACCAATTAATTGGCTCCTACAATTGTTGTATAGTTTACTTCTTGAATGGCCCCCTCTTTAGTAATTTCCTTCCCATTGTGCAACCCTTTCTGACAACTTCTGTATAACGCTATCAGATAATCGCTGTCTTTTCTCTCCCGCCTCACTTTTCTCTATCTCTCTAAATAGTTTATTATTCTGCCTTGGTACCTTTTATGGAGGCCAGCTCAGTGGCCTGTCACTTAAAGGGTAAGGATACATTAGAATCGTCATTCACTCAAAAGGCTTTGCAGTAAGTGCCCGGGATATTCATTTGTGCGCGCATACAGGTCCGAGGCTGGAGTGCATAGCTCTGAAAGGAACAACCTTATCTTCCCCGAACAAACCCTTAATGATTTTACATTTCTCTCAGAGCCCCGCTCTCTAATGAACGTTGACGTTTCATGCGCGGGCCAGACGCAGGAATTCTGCTTGTGGTCGAGGGGCTACGACATATTCCCAAGGAAATTAAATTCAAAATTGATTGCCTGGCGCTCATAAACCGGCCCAGAATGCCAATGATTTCCTTCGAGCCTTTGCCCCTGCAACCCGGCCGGGTTTCAGCAGGGCCAAAGCAAAAGGTGCCAGCCTTGTTTATGGCTTGTTTCAATAGCTGAAACAGGTTTTTTACTTCTGAGAGCTTCGTTTGAAGAAATGATGGTGACTTACGGTCTCCTCCTCCAAAAAAAAACCCGAAAAGGCCCAAATCTGTTTTCATGCTGATTGATTTTGTGCTCCCAGAGGTAGGATGTGGTGGAGCTTTAAAGGCAAACCAAAGCAAGCCACATCCATGCTTTGCATGAGCATGTGTTTGGCCTCTTTGTGAACGCACACAAAGTGGCATGTGCAGGTGATGACCTTGGGCAGTGTGAAGCTTCCTTAGGGTGCAAATAGACTACCACGTGTCCATAGCCATGCTGCCCTCCGCTGACCTGCCCATTGCCCATCCTCTGTTAGCTGTCCAGGCAGAGAGGAGATTTAAATGGGATGTTAGGAGGAAGTTCTTTGAGTGAGAGTGGTGAGATACTGGAATGGGTTGCCCAGGGAGGTTGTGGCTGCTCCTTTCCTGGAGGTGTTCAAGGCCAGGCTGGATGAGGCCTTGAGTGATCTGTTCTAGTGGGAGGTGTCCCTGACTATGGCACAGGGGGGTTGGAACTGGATGAGCTTTGAGGTCTCTTCCAACCTAAACCATTCTATGATTCTATGATTCTATGCTCTGGCCAGGAAACATTGCTGCTGAAGAGGAGGGGAAATAACAGCGTCTCTTTCACACTCACTAGCTCCAGCTCTGATGCTGTGCTACAAAGCTGGTCTCTTGGAGCCCCTCGGAGCAGTAGCTGAACAGTTTCTAAACCTGATGGCAGATTGTCATCTTCTAGTTAAGCTTTCATTGTCAGTCTTTTTAATTTGAAATAATTTCAGCTTCAGATGTCTCCCCTGCTGATTCAGTAGCTGCTCCTAGTATGAGGGAAGTGGCAAGTATTAAGTCAAATCATACAAGCCAGCCTGATGGAGCAGCCAGGACTGAATAATACCTTGGTGCCTTGTCTTTAGAATCATAGAATCAGTCAGAGTTGGAAAGGACCACAAGAATCATCTAGTCCCAACCCCCCTGCCACAGGCAGGAACACCCTACCCTAGATTAGGCTGCCCACAGCCTCATCCATCCTGGCCTTAAACACCTTCAGGGATGGGGTCTCAACCATGAAAACTCCTTACTTTGAACAGGCAAGAAAGGTGCTTGGGCACAGCAGACTTCTTGTTGCTAAATCAGCTGTGCCCTCCAAGACTTTGGGGGTGTGGATTGCTTTATTTCTGGCAGTGGGTTGAAAGAGGTTTTTTGCAAGTTGAGTAAAATTTTGGGCAACAAAGCCGGTGAAGGGTCTAGAGAACAGGTCTTATTTGGAGTGCCTGAGGGAACTGGGATTGTTCAGTCTGGAGAAAAAGAGGCTGAGGGAGACCTCCTTGCTTTCTACAACTGCCTGAAAGTAGGCTGGAGTGAGGTGGGAGTTGGTCTCTTCTCCCTGATATCAGGTGGTAGACTGAGAGGAAATGGCCTGAAACTGTGCTAGGGGAGGTTTACGTTGGATACGAGGAAAAAGTCTTTCTTGAAAGAGTGGGCAGGCACTGGAACAGGCTACCCAGGGGAGGTGATGGAGTCACTGTCCCTGGAGGTGTTGAAGAAACATATGAGAATGGCACTTTGGGACATGGTTTAATGGTTACAGTGATCTCAGGTTGAATGTTGGGCTTGATTTTCCAACCCAAGCAGTTCCACAATTCTATAAGTTAAGTGGTTATTTAAGCTAAACCAGCTCTGTCAAAGGAACTTCAGAAGAAGGCCTTCACACAAGAGGAAGCCACTTGCACATACGACAGATGCTCAGAGGACCTCCCCATCCAGCATGAACCCCTCTCCCTCCTGATCACACTGAGACAGAGACCTGAAAGTGCTTCCAAAGTGGCTACAAAGAGATGACAAATCCTCCAAGAGCCTGCACACCACATCTCTGTCAAGATGGGTGTAATCCCAAACAATATCCTGTGATGCTATGAGGACAGGCTGAGAGAGTTAGGGCTTTTCAGCCTGGAGAAGAGAAGGCTTCAAGGAGACCTTCTAGCAGCCTACCAGTATCTGAAGGGGCCTACAGAAGGGCTGGGGAGGGACTATTCACAAGGTCTTGTAATGACAGGATGAGGAGGAATAGGTTTAAACTGGCAGAGGGGAAATTTAAACAGGATGTTAGGAGGAAGTTCTCACAGTGAGAGTGGCGCGATACTGGAGGTTGTGGCTGCTCCCTCCCTGGAGGTGTTCAAGGCCAGGCTGGATGAGGTCTTGAGCATCCTGATCTAGTAGGAGGTATTCCTGCCTATGGCACAGGGGGGTTGGAAGTGGATGATCTTTGAGGTCTCTTCCAACCTGAACCATTCTATGATTCTATGCTCTGGCCAGGAAACATTCCTGCTGAAGGGGAGGGGAAATAACAGCATCTCTTTCCCACTCACTAGCTCCAGCTCTGCCGCTGTGCTACAAAGTAGCATGGAGAAGGTATTTATTTTTGGTGGAAGGTAACACTGAGCACAGACCACCCAGACAAACATCACACCAAGCTATTACATCTTCATTATTGCACTGCTCTACAGAGACAAGTGTTTTGAAGAAGGTAATAAGCACTTATAATTAAGGCAATTATAAAGTAGTTTATTATAGCTGATCGCTAACGTAGTGCTGCCTTGTGTCCAAGAGAACCAAAACAGTGATACAGCCTACCTGGGGAATTCTAAAAGCAGCATCAATCTGATGGTTATGGCTCTGGAGATAAAAAACAGCTAGGGGCAGACACAAGCTGAATTTACAAGCCACCAAAGGATGCGAGTAGGAGGGCAAACATAGAGAAACAGAGCGATTGATGCTGGATTCTTGTCCTTGTCCCATGGCAGACAGCTTTGGAGTGAGAAGTCCCCCTTCCCATGAGCTGGACCCTTACCCTCAGAGAGCCACAGGGATGATGTCCCACATCTAGCAGAGCAGCACGAGACAGGATTATCCCTGTTTGTGCTTCACAGCCACCTTGGAGGACTCAGCAGGGATTAGCATCCCAAAATGATGTGACCTCACAGACCACAAGGGCTTGGGAAATACTAACTGAACCCAACCCCACAGCATGCAGACGTGGAACTACAAGTTAAAAGCCATTGTCTCTTTGCTCAGCACAGATTTTTGCAGGGCCATGGAAGTCAGCAAGGTAGTTTCTGAGGTACTATCACAAAGTTAGAACCTAAGCCAGCCTTTGCTTTCAGGCCAGGACAAAGACAGCACTTCACTCTTCTTCACTTGTACGATGCCATAAGACACTGCCTTTGCTTTCCACACTGATTAAAACAAATACCACAGACCCCAGCAGCAAGCATCTGTTTTTCCAGAGCTTCTGACATGCTACTTTAAATACTCTCTAACCCCTCAATTTTTTTTTTAAATTTTTTTTTTTTTGCCTCCAAACTGTCTAAACAGGCAGCAAACTTCTTTCAAGTCTGTTTTACGTGCAAGATGTGTTTGTGTATGATTTTGCTTCTCTGGGCCAACAGTGGTGATGTTTTTGATGGAGCTGAAGAGGATGCTGTCACTCAAGGAAAGATAAAATTATCACCTTCCATGGAACATCTGCAGGCTTAACCAACCCACTTCTCTAACAGATGAAAACAGGATCTTGGCAGAAAGAAAAAAACCCAAAGTGTAGAGGTGAGACTAGAAGGTACTTCAAGCCTACAATTAACTTCAGCTGGAAGAGAAAGCCTGGATCACTTGTTGCATCAAATCACCAGTGGCACCTGATTTCCCACAGGATGGCAGTGGAGAGGAGGAGGTGGAAATGGCAGACATCACCAGGGCTTACCTAGGCGGCTCCAGGAGACGATGGGCCGGGGGTTGCCTGTTGCAATGCACTCCAGCACAGCTGTCTGGTGCACAGTCAGAGTGAGGTTCTCTGGACCGACGAGGATCATGGGGTCCTTGTAAACGGTGGAGTGGGAGCCTGCAAGGACAGAATCAGTGTTAGAAGGCATCTGAACCTCTCCTGTTGAATGCAAACACCAAGGGCTTCATGCATTGTCTACATATCAGCGATGTGGCTGCCGTAATCCTCAGTAAATCTGAGATGTCTAAGAAGCACAAGGAGCACGTTTGTGTGACAGCCACGTTGTCTGACTGTGTTTTAAGTTTGTGCAGTGATGTTCCTGAGGAAAACTCCTCAGCCAGCTGAGCCAGCCATAAGCAGCCCTGCTAACACCTGGATGCGGGCAACACAAAGAAGGAACCACATCATGAGCTGCAGCGAGCAGATGTGCAGGGAAAACGTGGCACGTAGGGAGGATGCAAGCTGCAGGACAGGAAGGCAAATAAATAAAAGAATTGCTTTATCTTTCAGCATCTCAAGCCAGAGACTAAGCCATGCAGTCTGCAATGCCTAAATGCACCTCTCTACAAGCATCCTCTCTTGCTACTGGTGTCATTTGCTCCAGAAGCCCTGTCCTGGGACACAAAGAGCGATGGAGATGCCAGTCTCTGACTTCTGGTGAGGATTGTTATGAGAGGCTACTCAAGGAATTTCCTCTGGTGACTGCAGCCCACAGGGTGGTCATTTCCCTGCCATTTACAGCACCCCTGTCCTGGTGCACTCTGGTGTAACTGGGTGCGGGGAGAGGATGCATCCTATTGCTCTGATAGAATCATGTTACGATCATCGCTCATGATGCGATCACTAATCATTTATTTGCATTACAGTAGCACCAAGTGGCAGCAACCACGAATAAAACCCACCATAGAAGGTGATGGACAGACTCATAATAACATAAAGCCCTGGCACAAGAACTCTGGGTATCAGACAGGCACAGGACAAGCAAAAGAAACCACATTTCAGCAGACAGGAGGAGAGCGTGGGACAAAACCACCATGCTGTGTCAGGTACACCACAGCTGAACCTGCATCTCCTGAGTCCCCCAAAAGTGCCTTATCCCTGGGCCAAAGGTGCCTTCAGTCTTCACTCCCACTTGTTTGGAGCAGGAGAGAAGGAAAAGGAGGAGATATTCTCAGATGCCCATCAGCAAACAGGAGCAGTGACAATCTCTGCATTAGTCTTCTCCCCATTTTGGATGAGAGCTGGGTTACGCTCCAGAAATGCCAGGGTCAAGCAGTGTTTAAGGAATTTCAACAATCTGACAGCTGCTGCTGGCAAAAATGCTCTGTACACCTGTGAAGAGAAATATTTGGGCTGGTCACCTGCCCCCAGGCAGGAAAGGGGAGAGCTGGAGAGCTGCGCTCTGTCAGGAGCTGGGCTTTGCTGCAGAGACCATCCCACACCGACTCCTCTGCGTGGACTTTCCAATGTCCTCTTGTTAAAGAGAAGTGATCCACTCTGATGGTTTGGGAGTTACCTGCCCCCCAACACGATTGAATTCACCCAGACTAGACTCAGCCAGCTGGAAGTTAGTGAATGAAGCTTTATATTCACAGCTTATCACAATCTACAAGCAGAGATTTACAACATATTACAGACATTTACCGTTGTATACATTAAAAAGGTAATACAGAAACACCACACCCCTCCCAGAGATCTGAGTCCACAAGAGGAGTTCCCAACCACCTTTCCACCTACTCCCCACCCACTAATCTTATCCCAGAATCTACCTTATGTGCCAGGTAAACAGGAAAGATAGGCCAGGAAGGTTAGAAGCAGAAAATGATTAGTTGGGTTACACAGATCCAGCTAGAAGCCAAGGAGAAGAAGAGACCAACAGCCAGAGCTCAAATCAGAGAGACTCTGTCTTATCTATGTTTATGTCCTTGCTTTAGTATATCTCAGTAAACCTGTGAGTGAAGTAGACCTCACCATTGTTTTCCTTTTCACAGCCTACAGTTTAATTTTTCTCATTAAAATATTCCAGTTAGCCTCAAACCAGTACATCCACCAAAAAACAACAACAAAAATCTGCAAGGGCTCTGTTCCAAGAAACAAATGCCACAGGATCATAGGATCACAGGGTTGGAAGGGACCCAAGGAGATCATCAAGTCCAAGCCCCCTGACAGAGCAGGACCATACAATCTAGCACAGATCACAAAGGAACACATCCAGACAGGCCTTGAAAGTCTCCAGAGAAGGAGACTTCACAATCTCTTTGGGGGGCCTGTGCCAGTGCTCTGTGACCCTTAAAGAAGTTCCCCCTTGTGTTGAGGTGGAACCTCCTGTGCTGCAGCTTCCATCCATTGCTCCTTGTCCTATCCCAGGGAGCAAGTGAGCAGAGCCTGCCCCTCCACCTCCTTACCAGCCCTCAGGTATTTATCAACATTGATTAAATCCCCTCTCAGTCTTCTCTTCTCCAGACTAAGCAGCTCCAGGTCCCTCAGCCTCTCCTCATCAGGCAGTGCTCCAGTCCCTTCATCATCCTCGCTGCCCTCCGCTGGACCCTCTCCAGCAGATGCCTCCATCTCTGCATCTTTTTTAGCGTTCCCCTTTCACAGCAGCTCAGGGGCTGAAGTCAGGGCGTCAGCAGAGGGATTTCCCAGTGGCCTGAGGGCAAGCACAGATCAGAGCAGCTTGCTTGGTAATCGCTCCTGCAGGGGCTAAACGGGGGAGTGATAAAGCGACTGCGAGCCTGTGTCTAAATGGCCAAAATCCAAGAAAAATCACCATGTCAGTGTGACTTAAGAGCTGACTTTCTCACTAAACGCATTTCACTGCAAGCCATAAAATGCAGATTTTTTTTTCTTCTTTTTATGAGAACCAGAATGCACAATAAATTCATATGACCGGCTGGTTAACCCCGAGAGATCTGGAAAACAATCCCTTCCCCCCCACCCCGCCCCCAGCTCAGTACCTCCAAGTGCCTTTTTTAAAACCCCGGGTGGATTTATTGTTCTAAGTCACAATGCTAAATGTTCACGCTTAGAATAATGCCACATTATCGTCGTATTATGTAGTGGTTTCAATATTTCAAAACAGGGAGAAATGAAATGACTTGCCCAAGGTCACCCAAGGGTATCGGTAAACGGGAGCTGAGACCAAAGTAGAATTTATAATACGCTCTGGTTTGGCCAAAAACAAAACAAAACAAAACCATTTACAATATCACACTCCTTTGATTTAAACTCTGAGTACCTGCAATGGGTCATTGCAGCACAACTGCATGGCCAGCAGGGCAAGGGAGGGGATTTTGCCCCTTTGCTCCACTCTCCTCAGACCCCACCTGGACTACTGTGTGCAGTTCTGAAGACCCCAACACAAGAAGGACAGGGAACTGTTGGAGCCAGTCCAGAGGAGGCCACGATGATGATCAGAGGGCTGCAGCAGCTCTGCTATGAGGACAGGCTGAGAGAGTTGGGGCTTTTCAGCCTGGAGAAGAGAAAGCTTGGAGGAGACCTTATAGTAGCCTTCCAATATCTGAAGGTGGCCTACAGGAAGGGTGGGGAAGGACTATTTACAAGGTCTTGTAATGACAGGAGGAGTGGTAATGGGTTTAAACTGGCAGAGGGGAGATTTAAACTGGATGTTAGGAGGGAGTTCTTTACAGCGAGGGTGGTGAGACACTGGCACAGGTTGCCCAGAGGTTGTGGAGCACAGAAGCACAAAATGTGATCACTGATCACATTCTGTGCTCCAGAACATCCCTGAAGGCGTTCAAGGCCAGGATGAATGAGGCCTTGAGTGACCTGTTCTAGTGGGAGGTGTCCCAGCCTATGGCAGGAGGTTGGAACTGGATGATCTTTGAGGTCCCTTCCAACCTAAACCATTCTATGATTCTGTGATAAGCACTCAGGGTTTTTGTGGTGGGGTTTTTTGGTTTTTTGGGGTTTTTTTTGGGGCTTAGCTCTCTGAGTTTGGCCAAAATGTGCCCAGCTCTGGAAGTGGCATTTCCACCTCAGAGCTCACCTTTACAGAATCACAGAAGGTTAGGAGCTGGAAGTGATCTCGAAAGACTGAGTCAAGCCCCCTGCCATGGCAGGATCACCTATACCAGATCACACAGGAATGCATCCAGGCAGGTCTTGAATATCTCCAGAGAGGGAGACTTTAAAGGTCATATAATGGTCCCATTGAGCCCAATGCCCATTGCAATGCCAGCTCCAGAGCCAGAGAGGATGCTGACCCAACACAGACCAGCACCATGCAAAGAGGCTGGTTGTGCCTGATCATCAAGGAGTTTTCCTCCAGAAGAGCTCTTTGATGCAGAATCAGGAAGGAAGGAGTGACAAAACAAGGGACATGCAGCAGGCAAATGCTGCTGAAGCACAATAGGGTTCAGGGCAATGCAGTTTTGAAAGGGAAAAAGGCTCTAATGATGCACGTGGTCTCCAGAGACCCTGCCAGTATCAGTCATGGTGAGAACAGGGAGGAGGTCTCTGGCAGCACCAGCAGTGACAGGCACTCTAGCAGCGTGGCTGGCCCAGGCTGTTAGATCTTGATCAAAAGGACAGCAGCAGAGAGAGCTGCAGCTCATGCTGGAAAGGTGTCAGCACAGAGGGGGAGGCAGCCCCTTGGGAGCACCTCTGCTGAGCAGGCACTTGAAAATAATCAATCAGGAGGGCTGGAAGACATAACCCTGCTGCTTGCTGCCGGCAGCCCTGCCACCACTGCTGGGGAGAGGAAGAAAAGTGCTGTGAATGGGCTCCTTCATCTCCACAGGCAGCCACCCTCCTCTTCCTCTCCAACCAGGCTATGGCACTGTCCTGCAGGACAGGGGCTCCCAGAGTTCATCTCCATCTTCTCCCTCCCTAGCCAAGGCTTGCTTTGGAAACCTCAGTGAGGCAGTCACAGTGCTGCTCTGTGGGTGAAGCAATGGTTGAAGCTGCAGTCCTGCTAAGAAGAGAGGGAGCTCTCCTGCCACAATGAAGAGCAGTGAGCAGCACCTCCTTTATCCCTCTACATAAGAGAGAGGAAATGGAAAGCCTTGCAAGACCACTGCTTGGTGTTTGTTGACATGTGCACAGCTCACTCAGGTTACTTCAGTATTGACTGACACAAGACCCACAGCAGTGAAGCAACGTTCCTGTGCTACCTGCACTGGTGTGCCAAAGCCTGGGGTTACCACTCTGGCACGTTGTATTGGGTTTAAGCTAGCCTCCCCCGAGCTCAAAAGCCCAATAAATACTCAATTTGATTTGGAAGTAAAAAAAGAAATAAACTTTAACAATAAATAAAAGAGTAGAGAGAATTACAGAGGCTGGAGGAAAAGGGACCCAAAAATACCGAGTAGGGAAAATGAGAGGTATTAGAGGATAAAGGGGGGAAAGGGAGCAAAATACACGAAGTAGAAATACAACCCGTGGAAAGGAGTTGAGTCCAAGCACTGGGATTTGATGATTTGATGGTGGATGAAGCAGGATGCAGGGTGAAATGCCGTTAGTTAAAGTTCCAAAAAGAAAATGGTTCTTATCCCCACGTGTTTGCTGGAGAGCACGTGGTCACCTGGCAGCAGGGCAGAGAGATGCTGGTCAGGCAGGAAGGACCAAGAGAGAGAGAGAAGGCAACATGTCCCCTCCTTTTATAGCACTCCTTGGCAAGAAGTGGGAGGGGGCTAAACATGACACCTGGGGGCAGGTCAGACCAGCCCCAGGGAGGAGTCAGGATAAGGCACCAGGTGGGCTTAACCCTTGACTCACACACCCACAGTCCTGATCTAATAGGTATCTGTGTCCTTTTGGTAAACATCACAGAGAATAAACCTTTTTTTCCCTGAGGTTTCAGCCAGTGCAATGGCTTTTCCATGGGCTAAGAGCATGAAAACATCCCATAGCAGCAGCCCTGCAGACACAGAGTCACTGAAGCACAGTCCAAGCCCTTCAACAGACGCTTGCACGCAGTGCCTGTATTCATCATCCAGCTGCTTTGAGGAAGAGGTTAAAAAACAAAAAAACAAAAAAACACAAACCCCACAAACCTTTCACAGACAGGAAGCCTGGAAAATATCCATCTGAAATGAGAGATGGGCAGATGAGAACAGCTAGCACTTTCTGCCCGGAGAGAAAGAGTAACTCAGGCGGATACATTGACACAAAGAACTTCACCACCTCCACAATTTACTGTTCTTTTTCCCCCGACTCCGTGCGGCTACTGTTCACACAGATCAAGAAAACCGAAGTGTGACAGGCATCAAAGGCTCCCAGGTGTCTCAGAAGCAGTTAACCTGCTTGCTTTCCCCATCAGGGTTGATAAACACAGCATCACTCTTCCCTCAGCTTCACCCCGTTCCAGATGTGCTGCTTTGTTGAGAGGCAACAGAGGCTAATCACAGAATCACAGAATGGTTTGGGTTGGAAGGGACCTCAAAGATCATCCAGTTCCAACCCCCCCTGTGCCATAGGCAGGGACACCTCCCACTAGAACAAGTTGCTCAAGGCCTCATCCAACCTGGTCCTGAACACCTCCAGGGAGGTTGTGGAGCGCAGAAGCANGAGATAATCTGACACTTGGTACAGGTGTGGAGTCTTCTACTGACCAGGCAGCTACCTCGAGGCAGGGGGGGGAAGGCAGGCTGTGGGATACCAATGTACACTGGGAACCCTCCCACCACCAGCTACCAACAACTACGTGATGGACAAGGAGGATCACAGCTCACAGGCTAAAGGTCTTTTGCTGCATACAGGAAAGCTCAGAGAGAATCACACACCCAACTAGCCCTGTGCAGACATCCCTTGCCTCTGATTTCCAATGCTGTAATCTCCGTTTCCACAGGGAATTTGGAGCCACAGTTCCATCACCACTTCTGTGACAGGAAACACAGTGACTATCCACCATCTCAGAGGGTGCAGAGAGTCTCATATCTCAGAGCACCCCCATGCCAGCTGGATGTATTCACAATCTGCAGGTGAGCACCTCTTTAGCACTCTGATCTTCTCTGAAGGTAACCCACTAATGGTCTTCAGGAGAGAAATGCCCTCCTGCTTCCATACATGGAGTTGAGTACATCAAAGGCTGTTCAGGCTGGAGAAGAGGAGGCTCTGAGATGACCTTATTGTGGCCTTCCAGTACCTGAAGGGGGCCTACAAAAAAGCTGGGGAGGGACTTTTTAGGATATCAGGTAGTGACAGGACTAGAGGAAATGGAGCAAAGCTGGAAGTAGGCAGATTCAGAATAGACATGAGGAGGAAGTTCTTCAGCATGAGAGTGGTGAGGCCCTGGAATGGGTTGCCCAAGGAGGTGGTTGAGGCCAAATTCCTGGAGGTGTTTAAGGCCAGGCTGGCTCTGGCCTGCCTGATCTAGGGTAGGGTGTTCCTGCCTGTGGCAGGGGGGTTGGGACTAGATGATCCTTGTGGTCCTTTCCAACTCTGATTCTATGATTCTAAAGACAAGGCACCAAGGTATTATTCATTCCTGGCTGCTCCATCAGGCTGGCTTGTATGATTTAATTTAATACTTTCCACTTGCCTCATACCAAGAGCAGCTACTGAATCAGCAGGGGAGACATCTGAAGCTGAAAGTATTTCAAATTAAAAAGACTGACAATGAAAGCCTATCTAGAAGATGACAATCTGCCATCAAGTTTAGAAACTGTTGAGCTACTTCTCCGAGGGGCTCCAAGAGACCAGCTTGGGTCCCACATGGACAGCTAACAGAGGATGGGCAATGGGCAGGTCAGCGGAGGGCAGCATGGCTATGGACACGTGGTAGTCTATTTGCACCCTAAGGAAGCTTCACACTGCCCAAGGTCATCACCTGCACATGCCACTTTGTGTGCGTTCACAAAGAGGCCAAACACATGCTCATGCAAAGCATGGATGTGGCTTGCTTTGGTTTGCCTTTAAAGCTCCACCACATCCTACCTCCAGGAACACAAAATCAAGCAGCATGAAAACAGATTTGGGCCTTCTGGGTTTTTTTTTTTTTGGAAGAGGAGACCATAAGGCAACATAATTTCTTCAAACTAAGCTCTCAGAGGTAAAAAACCTGTTTCAGCTACTGACTTCAAATGTGGATGAAGAACCAAGTAAAAATTCAGCCTGGGGTGCTCAGGACTTCTCCTTGTTGTCTTCCAAAGAAAGGTTAGCCCTCTTCAGTCTCAAGGCAATGCTAACAGCCTACAGAACATCATTCCCCCATTAGACAAATAATTGATCACCCCATGTGCTGCAATTACTTCCAGAGTGGGCAGTCTCAGAAGGAAATGATGAATCTCCCACGTTTCCAAAAGAATTTATTTAATACAAAGCTGCTGTAACTCATTTTCTCACTGTCCTCCCTCTACCCAGAAACTGGTGTTAATTTACAGGCAAAGAGACAGATTTATCTGCTATCAAATGGTCTGATCTGGCAGGAACTAATAACCATCCAGAAGAAGGAAGGTGAGATGGCCAGACAGAGGAACACTTCTCAGTGCAGTTAGCCTGAAGCTCTCTTCGACTGTCCTTGTCAGGAACAGCAGCAGGGAGGAGATAGAAGGAGGATAGTCAGGACAGAGTTTAGTGGTACTGACCTGACACGGTGAGCCTGGCCTCCCGGCTGAACTTCACGTTGGCAATATTGGTGGCAACGCAGTGAAAAATCCCACTGTCTTCTGCCCTCAGCCCCGTGATCTGCAGGACCCCCTTTGGAAGCAGTGTGTACCTGTGGGAGCAGAAAAGCAGGAACAAGAACTTGCAAAGCAGGACATGATGCGAAAGGAGGCTCCACATACCCCACTGCAGAGGCACCAATGGACAGAGGCACTGAGTGCACCTTCAGTAGGCTTGCTGATGACACCAAGCTGTGTGGTGCAGCAGACAGGCTGGAGGGCAGGGATGCCATTCAGAGGGACCTGGACAGGCTGCAGAGGTGGGCACAAGCAAACCTCAGCAGGTTCAATAAGGCTAAGTGCAAGGTCCTGCAGCTGAGTTGAGGCAATCTCAAGTACAAATAGAGGCTGGGCAGTGACTGGTTTGAGAGCAGCCCTGAGGAGAGGGATTTTGGGGTGCTGGTGGATGAGAAGCTCAACATGAGCCAGCAGTGTGCACTTGCAGCCCAGAAAGCCAAACAGAGCCTGGGCTGCATCAGAAGTGTGGCCAGCAGGCCGAGGGAGGTGATTCTCCCCCTCTACCGTGCCCTGGTGAGACCCCACCTGGAGTACTGCATCCAGTTCTGGAGCCCCTATTACAAGAGGGATGTGGACATGCTGGAGTGTGTCCAGAGAAGGGCCACAAGGATGCTCAGAGGGCTGCAGCACCTCTGCTAGGAGGAGAGACTGAAAGAATTTGGGCTGTTCAACTTGGAGAAGAGGAGGCTCTGAGGTGACCTTATTGTGGCCTTCCAGAATCTTTGATCACATTCTGTGCTTCTGTGCTCCACAACCTCCCTGGAGGTGTTCAGGACCAGCTTGGATGAGGCCTTGAGTGACCTGTTCTAGTGGGAGGTGTCCCAGCCTATGGCACAGGGGGGTTGGAACTGGATGAGCTTTGAGGTCCCTTCCAACCTCAACTACTCTATGATTCTATGATTTTAGTATTAATGACATCTCTCCCCACTGAGCCACTGGTCCTTTCCTTACAGCAGTCATGTCATGGAATGGTTTGGAAGGAATCTTAAAGATCATGTAATCTTGTAATGACAGGACAAGGGGGAGTGGGTTCAAATTGGCAGAGGGGAGATTTGAATGGGATGTTAGGAAGAAATTCTTCCCAGTGAGGGTAGTGAGGCACTGGAAGAGGTTGCCCAGGGAGGTTGTGTCTGCTCCCTCCCTGGATGTGTTCAAGGCCAGGCTGGATGAGGTCTTGAGCGACCTGATCTAGTGGGAGGTGTCCCTGCCTATGGCGGGGGGTTGGAACTGGATGATCTTTAAGGTCTCTTCCAACCTAAACCATTCTATGATTCTATAATCATCTAGTTCCAACTCCCCTACCATGGGCAAGGACATCCTGCACTAGAGCTGGATGCTCAAAGCCTCATCTGACACCAAACAGGGGCCGGCATAAACACCAACAAACACTGCCTATGTTTAAGCCCCAGGTACATTTCAATCCATTCAAATCAGGCCTGCACACACACATATTTGTACACATACATTAGGGGTTGCTCAGCAACCCCCTGTTTAAGTTGGCTGGCTGTAAGTCATTACCCTGTGATGAGTTAATAATCCATTTCCTTCTGGAAGATGAAGAATATCTCTTCCCCCCTATCAGCATATGCTTAAGTGCCTATAACCTGCTCCCTGTGCCGGCTTCCGAGCACGGGGCTCGGCAGCAGCAGCAGCCGTGACAGCAATCAGTTTTTGCACATCCCCGAGTTGATTGCAATCTCCCTGGGACTTTTCCAATGCCCATTGTTTTGGATGAATTATATACCAGGAGAAGAAGCCTTCGTTTTTGTTAACAATCTGCCCGCAGCATTAAAAGATTCAATTCCAAAGCTATTATTCCGCCTTCAAAGGCTGCGAGCGCGAGGCTCGGCATACAAATTCATAGGTGCTCTATAGGCAGAAATGCACCCGGCCTGAGGAACATAGGAGTCCAATTCAGGGGGAGAAGCAACCAGCATCACCCAGGGTCCTTGGTGTCAGAGATTAACCCACGCAGATGACAACAAAAACCTTCCCCTGTAACTTTACTCCTACAAAAGAAGGAGGACATAGAACTGCTGGAGCTAGTCCAGAGAATCACAGAGCATCAAGGGTTTGGAAGGAACCTTGAAAGATCATCTAGTCCAACCCTCCTGCCAGGGTAAGATCACCTAGACCAGATCACACAGGAGGAAGGCCACAAAGATGCTCAGAGGGCTGCAGCACCTCTGCTATGAGGACAGGCTGAGAGAGTTGGGGCTCTTCAGACTGAAGAAGAGAAGGCTTCAAGGAGACCTTATAGTAGCCTTCCAGTATCTGAAAGGGGCCTGCAGGAAGGCTGGGGAGGGACTGTTCACAAGGTCTTGTAATGACAGGATGAGGGGGAACGGGTTTAAACCGGCAGAGGGGAGATTTGAACGGGATGTTAGGAGGAAGTTCTTTACAGTGAGGGTAGTGAGACACTGGAACAGGTTGCCCAGGGAGGCTGTGGATGCTCCCTCCCTGAAGGTGCTCAAGGCCAGGTTGGATGAGGCCTTGAGTGACCTGTTTCAGTAGGAGGTGTCCCTGTCTATGGCACAGGGGGGTTGGAACTGGATGATCTTTGAGGTCCTTTCCAACCTACACCATTCTATAAAAAAGCCAGATCTGTTCAAAATCAGGGCACTGAGCATAGGGAAAACTGCTCCTATCCTATGGTCTTCAGTTTCTTCCCTAAAAAGGTTGCCAAGAGCCTGGAATTGGCTGCACAGAGAAGTGGTGGAGTCAGTATCACTGCAGGGACTGAAAAACTTTATAGATGTAGTGCTGAAGGACATAGTTTGGAAGTGCTGGGTTAATAGTTGGATCGTAAACATCTTTTCCAACCAGAACAATTCGGTGATTCTCCAGGAGTTGGGCAAGCTCCCTGCACCAGTGGAGAAACAGCAGGGATGAGTGTGGCTTAAGGCATTCTGTCTCAGAGCATCTCTGCCACAAGTTCTGAGTGGTGACACTCAAGCACATCTCTAACCATCTCCACATGTGTGACCCAGAGCTCAATTGCAAAAGGGCAACAATGCATGAGAGGCTTCAAGAGAATCTCACCTGTATTGCAAGATCTCATCAGGACACACAGAAGGCGTCAGGCCCAGTTCTGCACCCCTTATTTTTGCTGATGGGGCCAATCTTTTTTCAGTGGTGGCCAGTAACAGGATAAGAGGTAACTGGCACAAACTTGAACATTGGAAGTTCCATCTAAACATGATGGAACTTCCAATGTTTCCAAACTTTACTTCGAGCACTGGAAGAAGCTGCTCGGACAGGTAATGGGAGTCTCCATCTTGGAAGTCATTCAAAAGTCACCTGGATGCCATCCTGTGCAACCTGCTGTAGGTGAATCTGCCCTGGCAGGGGAACTGGACCAGATTACCTCCAGAGGTCCTTTCCAACCTCTATCATTCTGCGATATCACCTTGGACCAGTCACCCTGCTCTACGATATCCCCAGTTTAGCACTTGTGTGAGTAAGGAGCCTTCAGAAGAGATCAAGCTTAACAAATCAGCCCTGTGCTGAGCTAAAAAAAAAAAAAAAAAAAAAAAAAAAAAAAAACCAAAAAAAAAAGGAAAAAAAAAAAGCTCAGATGAAAAAGGCAAGGAAAAACAAAACCTGACAGTTGCAGTTTTCCACAGCATGGTTGGGCCTCTTGGGTCCTTCTACTATAAGTTCACCATAACGCTGGAAAGGTCAAGCATTGTTCCAGCCCTCATGTTTTCTCCTGCCTCCAAAGAGCCCAACCACACTCTGCTGCAGAACTGACATTTTTAAGAATAGAGACTTTCAGGAGAACATTTACAGCTTCCTGGTTTCGCCTGCTCCCAACGCACAGCCGTCAGCGCGCCAGCGAGGTGTGCTGTGACCGACTGTCTCCCACGTCGGCCGCGTGGCTCCTGAGCCCCAGCTGGGACTGCTGGAGGCTGCTGGCACAGAGCACATGTTTCCTGCCACCTGTCCTCTGCCAGGCCCCACCACTGCTTGGAGGATCAAGCCGTGCTGAAGGATGTTTCCGACACGAAGGGAGCAGCTTGTCAAACACAGGAAGTGAGGACGCGCCGGCCCAGGTCTAGGCTGGGGATGGGAGGCAGCTGGAATTTCTCTTCAGGAGGGGAATGGGAAATGGCAGCTCTGTAGAGCTTCCCTGTCACCACATACAAGATAGTCCGCCTGGGGAGGAAAGTCTGTTGGCCATGGTGTAATTCAGTGTTTGCAGGAATACAAGACCCACATGGAAGACCTTAAATCATGGACCTGTCTCGGAAAGAGCTGCACAAGATGCAGCCACAGAGGGACGGTGAATGCCAAAGACACCTCAGCCCTGCCAGGATTGCTAGATGGGCTATTTGTGCTTGACAGTCCACCTGGAGGAGGGCTGATCCTCACAGAGAACGCTGCTCCCTCCAAACTCATCCAGCAGGGCTCATCCAGCTCTCTTGGGAGAGGCAGTATTTCTGCAGTGCCTGGCTAGCAGGAGCCCAGACAACCCACAATGTTAACTGGAAGAACCTTCTATGACAAAAATGCTGGCCAAGGCCCTCAGACCCATTTAGCCATGACCTAGCACAGCTGTGAGAGCAACAGCAAGCCTGGACACCTTCTGGAGAAAGGACAATAGCACATGGCTTGGAGATGTCCTACCTTTCGTTGTCTGTGTTGACTGGCATGCGGTTCTTTTGCCAGAGGATGACCGGCTCAGGCAAGCCATGGATCTGGCACTGGAATCTTGCCACGCCACCTTCCTCCACCACTGCATTCTGAGGGTGGATGTGGAAGTCAGACATTGCTGGAAGACAAAAAGAGAGACAAAAATGTTCACATGTGAAGAGAAATTAATTGTCAACAACTTCACACCACCTAGAAACACCTCAGCTGGCTGGGGCTGTAAGGCAAGAACAAGAGGCTGGTTTGTGTGGAGTAACCTCCTGCATGGAGTAGCAAGACGAGTGGCAAGCTCTTGCTGTCTGCCTCTGCACATTGAACTGACTGACTCAGCCAGGACAGGAGATGGTGCTCTATGACTCACAAGCTCCACAGCAAGGTCTGTGGAGGCAGTGAGGCAAACACTGCACTGGCACTTATCAGAGGTCACTCTCAGCTTCAGCAAGCTTTGCATCCATGCTCATATCAGAAAAGACATGTCTGTGCTTCCTGCTGCTGCCATTCTTATCTGCTGGAGAGATCCTTCTGATGGGCACAGATTGACTCAAAGACTCATTTTGTTTAAATACCTTGACCAAAATAGCTCCCAGATAACCTGGTAAAACAGGATCACAGGGTGCCAGGAGTTGGAAGGGACCCAAAGAGATCATCGAGTCCGACCCCCCGACAGAGCAGGACCATACAATCTAGCTCAGGTCACACAAGAATGCATCCAGACAGGCCTTGAAAGTCTCCAGAGAAGGAGACTCCACAACCTCTCTGGGGAGCCTGTGCCAGTGTTCCGGGACCCTTACAATAAAGAAGTTTCCCCTTGCGTTGAGGGGAAACCTCCTGTGCTGCAACTAACACCCATTGCTCCTTGTCCTATCCCAGGGAGCAAGTGAGCAGAGCCTGTCCCCCAGCCCTCAGATACTTATAAACATTTATTAAATTCCCTCATAGTCTTCTCCAGACTAAAAAGCCCCAGCAACCTTTGATTTCCACCTCCGTTTGGCAGGTGCACTGGTCCATTGCATACTGCGGAAGGAAGGGTCCCGTCCACACGCCGTGGAGCAACAGGTTTGGGTGGATAGACGGAGAAGCTGCCGAGAGCTCAGCAGCTCCACAAACTGAGCCTTTTGGGGTTGAGACCACCCGACAGCAAACAACAAAGCTCAGCGTGCCCACGCAGGATGAACACAGCCCAGCCCACTTTGGGCACAGCCACAGCTGTAGCTGTCATGCGGCAAGGCTCTGGCGCGCTGGTAGAGCGACATAAATAACGCAGTAATTATTACTATTAATTAACTGGAAGGCGCTGCCTGTTGACTCCGCAATAAACATATCTGAAGCTAATAAACGTCCCGGTGGTTATTTAGCTGATGATTCATTTCTGGCGCTGCATCACTCACATTATCATACAAAATAAACCCCGAGAGCCCCCTGCTCTGCATCCCCCAGCCTGGTAATTCCTCTCTCCCCACCAAGAGAGCCTCGGTCGCTTTCGCCCGCGCACCAACTGTAATGAATGTTCCTCTGCCTGAGGAACAGCCTGTGTCAGGGCAGCTTAATCACTCATCTGCAAACTCCAGTTGGGCGCAGGCAGATGGGAGATGGCCATTAGTGATCATACATTAAATATGTGTTGCATTAACCCGCGCTGCTCCCGCAGCCACCGCTCGCAACCCGCTGACTGCAGATTTGTTAAGCTGATGGAGTAACACGGAGCAAAGCACCAACCCCGCGTGGCTGTGGGAGTAACACGGAGCAAAGCACCAACCCCGCGTGGCTGTGGGAGTAACACGGAGCAAAGCACCAACCCCGCGTGGCTGTGGGAGTAACACGGAGCAAAGCACCAACCCCGCGTGGCTGTGGGAGTAACGTGAAGTGAAGCGGCAACTTCGCATGGCTGTAGGAGTAACACGGAGCAAAGCACCAGCTCCACGTGGCTGCAGGAGTAACANGCTGTGGGAGTAACACAGAGCAAAGCACCAACCCCGTGTGGCTGTAGGAGTAACACGGAGCAAAGCACCAACCCCGCGTGGCTGTGGGAGTAACGTGAAGTGAAGCGGCAACTTCGCATGGCTGTAGGAGTAACACGGAGCAAAGCACCAGCTCCACGTGGCTGCAGGAGTAACACGGAGCAAAGCAACAGCTCCACATGGCTGCAGGAGTAACATGGAGCAAAGCAACAGCTCCACGTGGCTGCAGGAGTAACACTGAGCAAAGCACCAGCTCCACATGGCTGCAGGAGTAACATGGAGCAAATCACCAGCTCCACACGGCCATAAGAGTAACACAGAGGAAAGCACCAGCTCCACACAGTCGTAGGAGTAACATAGATCAAAACACCAGCTCCACACGGCTGCAGGAGTAACATGGAGCAAAGCACCAGCTCCACACAGCCATAATAGTAACACAGAGGAAAGCACCAGCTCCACACAGTCGTAGGAGTAACATAGAGCAAATCACCAGGTCCACACAGCCATAAGAGTGACACAGAGGAAAGCACCAGCTCCACACAGCCATAGGAGTAACACAGAGGAAAACACCAGCTCCACACAGCCATAGGAGTAACATGGAGCAAAGCACCAGTTCCACATGGCTGTAGGAGTAACATGGAGCAGTGCATCAGCTCCACATGGTCATAGGAGTAACACGGAGCAAAGCACCAGTTCCACATGGCTGTAGGAGTAACATGGAGTAGTGCATCGGCTCCACACAGACGGAGGAGCAAGATGAAGCAAAGCACCAGCTCCACATGGCTGTAGGAGTAACATGGAGCAAAGCACCAGCTCCACACAGCCATGGGGTTGGGAAGATTTTGCATCCCTGAAGGTGGGATGGGCAGCCAGCCTCAGATTGGGATGCACTTGATGGGAATGGGACTGGGAAGTGGCTGGGCAATGCTCCAGCCAGGTGGGAACACACCAGGACAAGCCAAAAGATTTTGTAAAAGTCTACTTTGGCCAGTAGGTTGAGAGAGGGGTTCCTGCCCCTCTGCTCCACTCTGCTGAGACCTCACCTGCAGTGTTGGGTCCAGTTCTGGAATCCTCAGCACAGGACAGACATAGACCTGTTTGAATGAAGCCACAGCAATGATGGGAGGGCTGAAAGTCCTCTGCTGTTAGGCCAGGCTGAGAGAGTTGGGGTTATTTATTCTGAAGAAGAGGAGACTCCAGGAAAACCTTCTATTGGCTTTTCAGTACTTGAAAGCTGGAGACAAACTTTTTAGCAGGGTCTGTTGCAACAGGACAAGGGGTGATGGGTTAAAGCCAGAAGAGGAAGATTTAGACTGGAGAGAAGGAAGATTTTTTTTATGCTGAGCGTGATGACACTGGCCTAGGTTGCTTAGAGAGATGGTAGATTCCTCATCCCTAGAACCATTCCAGGCCAGGTTGGACAGGGCTCTGAGTAACCTCTGAATTGAAGATGTCCCTCCACATCATATGGGGGCTGGACTAGAGGACATTTAAAGGCACCTTCCAATCCAAAACCTTCTATGGTTCTATTTCCATATCCCAAGATGAAAACTAATGCAAATATTCTCTCTGGTACGGGATGGAGCCCAACAGTGGAACGGTAATTTACCCAACTCACTCAGATTTAGCCTAGAAATGAGACTGCTCATGGCCCCAAGCACTCAGCCATATGGGAAGGCTGCTGTGAAGGTCTCCTACACCAGGCAATTCTCCTTTGGAAGTGGCAAGGGATGCTTCAAAATATGAGGGGTCTGGGGGGGCCTGCAGGAGGTCAGCTGAAGGAAGAATATTTCAAGGCTGCTACTTGGAGATCCAGAGCAGGGCAAGCATCTTGCAACCAAAGTTAACGAACTTTTTAATGGCCAGCAGGGCAAGGGAGGGGATTCTCGCCCTTTACTCTGCTCTCATCAGACCCCACCTGGAGTACTGAGTGCAGTTCTGGAGCCCCTAGCACAAGAAGGACATGGAACTGTTGGGGCGAATCCAGAGGAGGCCACAAAGATGTTCAGAAGGCTGCAGAAGCTCTGCTATGAGGACGTGTTATGAGAGTTGGGGCTCTTCAGACTGGAGAAGAGAAGGCTTTGAGGAGACCTTGGAGTAACCTTCAAGTATCTGAAAGGGGCCTAAGGGAAGGCTGGGGAGGGACTATTCACAGAGTCTTGTCATGACAGGAGGAGGGGGAATGGGTTTAAACTGGAAGAAAGGAGATTTAAAGGGGATGTTAGGAGCAAGTTCTTCACAGTGAGGGTGGTGAGACACTGCAACAGGTTGCCCAGGGAGGTTGTGGCTGCTCCTTCTCTAGAGGTGTTCAAGGCCAGGTCGGATGAGGCCTTGAGTGACCTGTTCTAGTGGGAGGTGTCCTTGCCTATGGTACAGGGAGGTTGGAACTGGATGATCTTTGAGGTTCCTTCCAACCTAAACCATTCTATGATTCTGTGATTCCCAGGAAAGAAAAATCCAAGAACTAGTGAGAATGGCACAAAGAGAAGAGAGGAAGGATAACACCAGCTTCAGATGCCTGCAGGAAAACTCCTTTCAAATGTGCAGATGCTCAGCACTGAGGTTTTTTTGGTGGCTGACAGGGTTGATAAGAAGAGGGAGGTGTGAACGAGAACAGCCCCGGCACAGACTTCGCTCTGCCGGCTACAGAATTCATCGCCCTTCTTTTATTTCAATAATATCACCTCTTATAGGTAAAACTGCAGCAATAACCTCTACTCTTAAAGACACCAGTATTAATATTTATCATGAATAAAACATGGGAAGTTATAAATAATTCAGTTATGAGGATGTTAAGTAAAACATTACTCTTCAACGACCCCATAATGCGGCTTTGAAGCAGAGTTTTATGTTAAATGCCTAGGAAACACTGTGACCCTTGCCAAGACCAGCTGGTTTGCAGAAGATGCATTAAAAATTCATGTGCTGAGCTACAAAATGCTATTTTTAAACCAGGTTTACCGGTTTATTTACAGTCGTGGAGACAAAAGCTTTTTGTAGCATCTCCTGGAAAGCAGCGGCAAAGCTTGAACATGGGTGAGTACCTGGGATGCTGCTCTCAGCCTGCAATTAAATTGCAGAAGAATCATAGAATGCTTTGGGTTGGAAAGGACCTTAAAGATCATCCAGTTCGAACCTCCTTGCCATGGGCAGGGGCAACTTCCAGCAGGCCAGGTTGCTCAAGCCCCCATCCAACCTGGCCTTGAACACCTTCAGGGAGGGGGCCACCATGACCTCCTTGGGCAACCTGTGCCAGTGTCTCGCCATTCTCACTGTCAAGAATTCCTTCCTAATATCCAGTCTAAATCTCCCCTCTTCCAGCTCAAAGCCATTCCTTCTCATATTACCATTACAGGCCCTCGTAAAAAGTTTGTTCTCAGCTTTCCTGTAGCCCCCTTCAGGTACTGGAAGGCTGCCATAAACCCTCCGCACAGCCTTCTTTTCTCCAGGCTGAACAGCCCTAGCTTTCTCAGCCTGTCCCCGTAGAGGAGGTTCTCCAGCTCTCTGATCATCTCCATGGCCTCCTCTGGACCTGCTCCAGCAGTTCAAAACCCTTCTTCTGTGGAAGGTTTCAGAATTAGACGTAGTACTCCAAGTGGCACCTCATGGGAGTAGAGTAGAGGGGAAGAATCACCTCACTCATCTTGCTGGTCACTGGGCATAGAGAGAGGAGAGGGACTGGAGCACAACTGCTCTACAGGGCATCACGTGAAGGGGCTAAATCTCTGCTGACCCATGAGGTTTTACACACATCCCCAGCAGCTGTAAGAGACTCCTCCAGCAGAGTGCTTGCTCCTGTTTTTCACTTGTCTTTCAGCACCAAACATCAGGACGCCTGTTATCAGCTGGGCACTGTTGTTTCAGCTGCCACAGGGAAGAGCTGCACACCAGACTGGGTGGAGTTGGCCAGCAGCCAGGGAGCTGCATCTCATTTCTATGCTAATGGCCATAATAATTTTAGAAATAAATAGATGCAATCACAATATTCACCCACGAGCTCCTAAGAGAGGAGGCACCCTCTAATCCATCTGCCTGCGGGCTCCATCACCCAGCAATGCAGCATCCATGTGCCAACAGAGGGACTGGTGCTGCTCCAGGCTCCTCTCACTGTCATAGATGAGGTAAGAGCCATTCTGTTCCCATTACACTTCTCCAAGTGTAGCATGGTACCATCCACGCACACACAGCGAGCACAAAGTAGTCACCAAGCCATAAAATCAGCCTAAATCATGCACACACTCACTGTGCCATATTGATGCTCCAAGGTGTGGTGTCCCAGAGCTGCTGCTATCATCACACTTGGATTTTGGACATGGTGCACATAGACCAGCACAGGGCAGGGACACACAAAATCAAACAGGTTCATAGCACATGGGGAATGGTCCTAGCAGCCCTCCCACACTGCAGTCATGGAGAAACCTTCTCCCCAAGACACTGGCCAAGGCTACAGTCAAGCTGAGCTTACAGCCACATTAACACTCAAGGGGAAGTAAATAGTCTTCGTTCTTCTTCCTCCTCTTGTATAGTAGAGAACCTCAACTAGGAACCATCCACACACACACAGAATAAGCTTGAAGTAGACACCAAGGCACAAAATCAGCCTAAATCATGCACACACTCACTGTGCCATATTGATGCTCCAAGGTGTGGTGTCCCAGAGCTGCTGCTATCATCACACTTGGATTTTGGACATGGTGCACATAGACCAGCACAGGGCAGGGACACACAAAATCAAACAGGTTCATAGCACATGGGGAATGGTCCTAGCAGCCCTCCCACACTGCAGCCATGGGGAAACCTTCTCCTCAAGACACTGGCCAAGGCTAGCCAAGGCTGAGCTTACAGCCACACTAATGCACAAGGGGGAGTAAATATTCTTCATTCTTCTTCCTCCTCTTGTATTGTGGAGAATCTCAACTAGGATAAGGTTGTATAACAAGCGAGACTCTTCCCTAAAGAGAACCCCATGCTCAGGCTCTCCCATCACCTACCCTTCACCAAGATACAGTCCCCAAAGGCGTGTCCTACGGGGCACAGCACAGGTGAGCAGCAGCTCTTACCCTTATCCATATTCACAGGGGATTTGTTCTGCTTAAATGAATTTGCTGGGTCTCCTCTAATCGAAGCGCAAACATTCTCCATCCCAACGGGTCCCACGGATAGGCCAATGGAATAAAAATGAAAATAGCTATTGAGTGAAATTTTCTTTACTCCATGAAAAACTAAATTGAAACCATTAGTGGCCAATCCTTTTTTTTGCTCAGTACAGCATTAGTGCTAAGCCAGAGATTGACCCAGATTTGATATAGAAAAAGAAAACATGAACTTGGTGTGTCAAAACAAATCCCAGGTCTGTCAGGATCATTAAAACCCAAACATTATTATCAACTGCAGGCACGAGGGGAGGAAGAGGACTTGAATTGTTCAGTGCCAAGCCTGGTGTCAGCAAGGTATTTAGGAAGCCCAGCTGAGTTCTGCAATCACATTGCTTTTTGTGTTTAAATTACTTATGGGGAATAAGACATTTCAGGTTGGCTCTGGCACAAGGGAATGCTAGGAGAGTTGAGCATCCTCATTGCTACTGAAACCAGGCAGTCCACAAACAATGGTCCACAAGTAAAGATCCTTTCTCCACACCTCTGTCACCAACATGCTGAATTCAGACCTCTTCCAAGGCAGGCATGTGGTTAAAATTCCTCAGCTATTGAGGTACTGCAATGTGTCCAGAGAAGGGTGATGAAGCTGGTGAGGGGTCTGGAGCACAGGCCTATGAGGAGAGACTGAGGGAGCTGGGGGTGTTCAGCCTGGAGAAGAGGNAAGCTGGTGAGGGGTCTGGAGCACAAGGCCTATGAGGAGAGACTGAGGGAGCTGGGGGTGTTCAGCCTGGAGAAGAGGAGGCTTAGGGGTGACCTCATTGCTGTCTACAACTACCTAAAGGGAGGTTGTAGCCGGGTGGGGTTGGTCTCTTCTCCCAGGCAACCAGCAACAGAACGAGGGGACACAGTCTCAGGTTGTGCTGGGGGAGGTATAGGCTGGATGTTAGGAGGAAGTTCTCGACAGAGAGAGTGATTGGCAATGGAATGGGCTGCCCAGGGAGGTGGTGGAGTCACCATCTCTGGAGGTGTTCAAGAAAGGACTGCATGGAGCACTTAGTGCCATTGGATAGAGCTGGGTAATAGGTTGGACTGGGTGATCCTGGAGGTCTCTTCCAACCTGGCCAATTTTATTCTTCCCTAATCTTTAAAAAAGTTGAACTGTACCAATTAAAGGAGTTGACACAGTGCAAGGAACAAGAGTTTAATGGAGAGATGTCTCCAGTACCTGAGTTTTTAGATGCCCCTGCCAAGGAGGACAGAATCCATCAGCTCACTTGATGAAGGTGAGATCTTGAAGGTAAATGGTTTGCCCAGTGTGGCAGAATAAGCTACAGGCAGAACTGATTCCAGCTGCTGATTTTCATACTGAATTTTCCAACTTACTAACAAAAGTTAATTTCCCCTCAGGTCAGCAGAAGTCAGAGTTGTTTATAAAACACAGTGACTACCATGCCAATTAAATCCAGACCTAAATCACTCTCAAATCAGGCTGACAGCTCCAGTAGCACCAGCCTTTGGTAGAGTCATTAAGCACTCATCCTCCTTGGCACCATGACTCCTTCCCAAATGCTTTCTGTGCCTCAAAGCAAGACATCCAAATCTAGTTGGAGATGTCCTCACTCACTGCAGGGGAGTTGGACAAGATTACTTTTGAAAGTCCCTTCTAACCTGATGCATTCTATCATTCTATGATCCTCTTCCATTCACTTCTAGCTTTACCATCTTTACCACTAAGTAAGCAACCTGCCAGAGGATATTTTCAAGGAGCACATTGAAGGCCTAGCAGACACAGGTCTCATAGTGACAGGACAAGAGGGAATGGACTGAAACTTGAGGAGGGTAGATTTAGACTGGCTATTAGAAAGAAATTCTTTACAGTACGGATGGTGAGACACTGGAACAGTTACCAAGGTCAAGGATGCCCTCTCCCTGGAAGTGTTCAAGGATGGGTTGGATAAGTCCTTGAGCAATCCAGTCTAGTGGAAGGTGTCCCTGCCTCTGGAAAGGATTTGGAACTAGATGATCTTTAAAGACTTTTTCAACATAAACCATTCTATGAATTTATCACTGTATGCTCCCTTCTGTAGTCTGGAAATGGAGGATATCCTTACAAGAGGCAGTACAGAAAATGGGGGAGCGTATGGACACCACAGATCCCATCTTCTCATCTTTCTCCCTGCTTTCAAACTGGGATGCTTCCCCAAGGACAAGGAGCAATGGGTGTAAGTTGCAGCACAGAAGGTTCCACCTCAACACAAGGGGGAACTTTTTAATGTAAAGGTTCCAGAGCACTGGAATAGGCTCCCCAGAGAGGTTGTGGAGTCTCCTTCTCTGGAGATTTTCAAGGCCTGTCTGGATGTGTTCATCTGTGATCTGTGCTAGATTGTATGGTCCTTCTCTGGCAGGGGGAGTTGGACTCGATGATCTCTTTGGGTCCCTTACAACCCCTGACATCTTGTGATGACAAGTACCAAAGTGGGAAAGAAAGGGAAAAAAAAAAAAAGGGAAAAAATTACCCTGCATTTCTGTCTCTACATTGGTTGGAGCCTCTATTACAAGAGGGATGTGGACATGCTGGAGTGTGTCCAGAAAAGGGCCGCAAGGATGATCAGAGGACTGCAGCACCTCTGCTTTGAGGACAGACTGAAAGAGTTGGGGCTGTTCAGGCTGGAGAAGAGGAGGCTCCCAGGTGACTTTATTGTGGCCTTCCAATATCTGAAGGGGACCTACAAAAAAGCTGGAGAAGGACTTTTTAGGATATCAGGTAGTGACAGGACTAGGGGGAATGGAGCAGAGCTGGAAGTGGGGAGATTCAGAGTCAACATGAGGAGGAAGTTCTTCAGCATGAGAGTGGTGAGAGCCTGGAATGGGTTGCCCAGGGAGG
>VWZI01019317.1:111067-124907 GCA_013396835.1 Psilopogon haemacephalus
CCCAACTATTTCTCTAGTGGCAAGAAGCTCCGCTGGCTGCAAATAGCTTCCCTCTCTGGAAGTTCCCCTTTCCGCTCGGGGCTGCCGCTCCTGGCCGCCAGCCCAACGATTACCGCCTCAAAGAGAAAGTTCATCGCTCCGCCGGATCGGCCCCGCTCCACAGGACTTGCGGTCTGATGTTTGCACTGATTTCCCTCCAGGAGCTGAGAGGAGATGCTGGGGATTGTGTTTCTGTGCGTCAGCCAGCCACAGTTTAACTCCTCGCCTTGCGCCTCTGCTGGGCTGCTTGCACTTGGGGCTGTGTCCCGGTGTGTTGGTTTGAGCTAATTGGAGGCTTTGAGTGAGAAATTTAGACTATTGGCTGAGAGAGTTAAACACAGTGTGTCCCTTCACCGAGTTTTACTGAGGAAAGAAAAAAAAAAAGTTGTTTTAAGAACTGTTCTCAAAACAACCAGATTAGCAGTCTGCTGCTGTCTGTGTCTGGCTGCGGCTGCTCTTCTTGCACGTTCTTCTTCATCTCTGTCTTGGTAGCTAATTCAGAGTAAAATTACTAACTCCTTCCTGTCACTAATGTCTCTGGCCGATCTTCAGCTTATCTGCAGCATCAACTGGTGGTGAGATAAGACTGGGGAAGGGGGTAAAGTTGGTAGGGGGGTTTGGTTACCCTCTCTTGGGGATTTTGGTCTCCGGGAGGGGTGTGGTGTCTGTATTGCCTTTTCACTGTATATATCTGTAAATATCTGTTATATCTTGTATATTGTGCATTGCTGTAAATATAAAGCTTCATTTATTAACTTCCAGTGTTTTCTGAGTCTTAGCCGGGGTTTGTAAAGGGGGGAGGGGGGGCAGGTAACTGCAAACCCACTACACCCGGCATCACCCACCGGCCTCTACAGGCTAGCGTACCTCTGTGTCTGTGTGTGTAGGGATCTGTAGAATCATTTTGGTTGGAGAAGACCTTAAAGATCATCAGGCCCAACCATTCTCTAACTTGATGAAGTCTGCGGCTAAACCACGTCCCTCAGCACCACATCACAGAATCAACCAGCTTGGCTGTGCCGGTTTGAACGAACTCACTCTGAGTGAAGCAGACAGGGGAGGATTGTGCTGGTTTGAACTAATGGGAGGATTTGAATGAGAAATTAGGCTATAGGCTGAGAGAGGAAAACACTGATGATGCTACTTCACGCAGGTTTGCTGAGAAAGAAAAAAAGAATTGTTTAAGAGTTGTAACCCAAACATAGCTAAGTCAGACTGCTTTGGGCCATGGCTGCTGCTGCATGGCTCTCTCTCTCTCTTCCTGCTTCTGCAGCTGGATCTGAATAATTTCACTAACTTCTTTCCTGCTGCTAATCCCCCTGGCCAATCTACCTTTGCCTATCTGCTGCAAAAGACAGATGGTGAGATAAGATTGGGGAGGAAGGAAGGTAGTAGGGTAGTTAAAACCTCCTCTTAGGGACTTTGCTTTCTGGGAGGGCTGTGGTGTTTCTGTATTACCTTTTTTACTGTATATATCTGTTATATATTGTAAATATCTGCTTTGTGTTGTGCAAAGCTGTAAATATAAGGCTTCATTTATTAACTTCCAGCTGACTGAGTCCTAGCCTGGGTTATTTCAAAGTGTGTGTGGGGGGGCAGGTAACTGCCAAACCACCACATTGGAAAAGACCTCTAGGATCATCGAGTCCAACCTATCACCTAACCCTTCTAATTAACTAAACCATTAGCACTAAGTGCCTTATCCAGCCTCCTTTAAAACACCTCCAGGGATGGTGACTCCACCATCTACTTGGCTTTTAAATCCCTGCAGGGATAGGGACATAACCACCTCCATGGGCAGCCTGTTCCAGTGTCTGAGAAGCCTTTCAGTGAAGAAGTTTCTTCTAACAGCCAATCTCAACCTCCCCTGGTGCAACTTGAGGCCATTTTCTCTCATCTTATCACTTGTTACTTGGGAGGAGAGACAGACCCCCCACCTGCCTCCAGCCTCCTTTCAGAGAGCTGTAGGACAAATCTGGAGTTCTGTGTCCAGTTCTGGACTTCTTGGTTCAAGAGAGACAATGAACTCATGGAGAGAGTTCAGTGGAGGCTACAAAGATGCTAAAGGGCCTGGAGCAACTCTAGGAGGAGGAAAGGCTGAGAGACCTGGGGCTGTTAAGCGTGGAGAAGAGCAGCATTAGGGGGATCTTCTCAATGATGACCAATAGTTAAAGGGCAAAGGGCAAGAGAATGGGGCTCTGCTATTGTCCTGTCTCTGGGCACCACTGACAATGGGCACCAGGCACAAACTAGAACCCAGAAAGTTCCATCTGAACCTGAGAAACTTTTTTGATGTCAGGGTTCTGGAGCCCTCAAGCAGGCTGCTAAGAGAGGTTGGAGAGTCTCCTTCTCTGGAGAGATTCCAAACCTGCCTGGTCACTGTGATCCTGGACAACCTGCTCTGGGTGACCCTGCTTTAGCAGGGGGGGCTGAACTGGATGCTCTCCAGAGGTCCCTTCCAAGCCCCACCATACCACACTGGGATTCTGTGAAAACAAAGACAATTTCAGCTCTAAACACTTTCCTAAGGCCTTCAGGAAGATGACAGAATAGTTCAGGTTGGAAGGGACCTCAAAGATCATCCAGTTCCAACCCCCCTGTGCCATAGGCAGGGGCACTAGAACAGGTCACTCAAGGCCACAGCCAACCTGGCCTTGAACACCCCCAGGCAGGGAGCAGCCACAACCTCCCTGGGCAACCTGTGCCAGTGTCTCACCACCCTCACTGTAAAGAACTTCCTCCTAACATCCAGTTTAAATCTCCCCTCTGCCAGTTTAAACCCATTCCTCCTCATCCTGTCGTTACAAGACCTTGTGAATAGTCACTCCCCAGCCTTCCTGTAGGCCCTCTTCAGATATTGGAAGGCTACTATAAGGTCAAATCCTTCTTTTTTTTTTTTTTTCCTTTTTGTATTTAATAATACATTAGACATACACAAGTAACCTCAGGTAGTGCCCCTCCCCTCTTCTCAAAGATCTTTGGTGCTCTTTGTGAGAACAGGATACAATGAGAATCTCTGGGTAACACTGAAGTGAGGATGGCGAGGGTCAAGAAGCCTTTAAAGTGGCAATTCCCAAGGGGTGCTCCTGGATGGGATAAACTTCTAGCTCAGAGAGCTGCAAAGATGGGCTCTACCGATTTCCCAGGAGAAGAAAGGTTGGGAAGTGCCTGGGTTATTTCCTACTGCAGGATTTGCAAATGTTTTACCCAAAAGTTTGTGCTTCTGTGTGTGTGGGCAGGCTGCCAGGCAGCCCAAGTAAGGGTCCCCTGACTAGAACAGACAGATTCTCCTGCAGGCTTGTGCCTACCATCAGCAAAACCCTCTGCAAAGGTACTAAGGCCCTCGGGTCCTCCATTGCTCCCCATCCATTCTTCCAAATAACCTCTGCAGCAAAATTTATTGGCATGGACAAAAGACAAGAGAGGGTCTTGAAAAAAAAACCAACCAAAACTCAGAGCCCAATGCCCAGCCTGGAGAAGGACTCAGCACCACAGCTCTAGCTGAAAGAAGAAGAGCTAGAAGAAAGGTTGGACAACTCAAAAAACACACAATCCAAATTTAAACATCAATATCTGTCTCCAAAGGCTCTTGCTGACAGGAGAGCCACACAAATGACAACGCAGAGGAGGGATGTGATTGCATCCCTTCTGCAAAGGCTTTGCTGGCTGAGTGCACCCACAGGAGAGGGTGATCTCACCCTCTGCACCTGGGACTTTCCCATCTCCACCCCTGCTCACGCATTTGCTGTCCCCATTCACTTTCCAGCCACGTTCCCACTCCAGATGCCAGGGTTAACAACATTTAGCCACCTAAGCTCCCCGTTGCCGTGAAATTTCATTTTAATTAAGGTTTGTTAAGGGTTTGGGATGCACACGAGTGTGGAAGCCTGCCTGGGTTGGAGCCCTGCTAACTAGCATGCAACGGTGGCACTGCAAAAGCAATGTGGGCTTCAGAGAGCAGGCAGAGGTCAAACACTGCTCCTCAACCGTGGGGTTGCAGGGAGGACATTCTTCCTGACTTTGAGCTTTCAGCTTGAGCTTTGCCCCAGTGTTTGTAGCACACTGGGGAAATCAGAGCCAAACCCATAAGCCTGATCTTCAGGGGGCCTCCAGAGGGATGTTTAGCCCCTCCTGCATTGAGCCCGGGGAATCAGCCCTCTCTCTCCTGAAACGTGCATCTGCAGCAGTAAAAAAAAAAAAACACACACCAAAAAACAAAAAGAAACAAAAAACAACCTCTCACTCCCAAAGCAGGCACCTCTCCGGTACTAACAAAAGAAATGAAAACTCAGTAGCAAATGGATAATTGCAGCACAGGCAGTTAAGAGACCCGGGGAAAAGAAAAAGAAAAAAAAAAAGAGAGAGAGAGAAAAGAGAGAGAAAAAAAAGCCACCCAAAACAACAAACCCCAAACTGTTGGAGACCAGGACAGAGACAGAGATTAAATCTATCTTAACAAAACCTAGTGGCACATAACGACCCCTCAGGAGACCCACCAGGACACCCTAATGTCTTGTCCCAGCAGAGCTTGGGTGTGGGTTTGCATGCCCACGGAACCCCATGCACGTACAGATTGGGAAATCAAAGCCGGGAAACAGCCAAGCCCGCAAGACACTCGCATGGGACGGGGCAGGAGCATCAGGATGGAAAACAGCAGCACTGACTTCACAGCCCTCCCCACCGCGAAACCGAGTAAATAAATAAAGAGAGCTGCAGGAATTAGCTGTGAGGGTGACAGCACTGAAGGCAAATGAAAGCAGAAGGGAGGGGGGAAAATCCCAAAACAACAAAACCAACCCAACCCAACCCAACCCATGCAGCCCAGCCCTATTTTGTGTCGTCGCACAATGGGGCACGTCAGCTCCGCAGCCCTCGCAAGCCATCACCCGCCATCTGCCACCGGCCTGCACCGCTAATGGGAGGCCCCGGCGCCCCAGCTGACTCCCGGAGCCACGGGGGAAATCAAGATGATGAGCTCCCCACATTAAGCCATCTAAATTAATGCAGATGCTGTGGCCTGCTCGCCAGAAATTCGCCCGGCGAAGGGCGGCAGAGAGAGCGGCGTGAGCCGGCCGCGGTGTGCCGCGGAGCCCAGGCACGGCGGGGCTGGGCTGGGCTGGGCTTCCCCAGCTCCTTCGCCAGGTGAACTGGTGGTGAGGGGATGTGGAAGCACAGTCCTTGTCACCAAGCACTCGCAGCTCGGCTGCGAGATGCACAACGCTGGCCAGATGTAGATCCTGCGGCAGCGGGGACGCCCCCGAGGAGCGGCAGCCTGCCTGAAACCAGCCTCATTAACTGATGGCTCTGCAATGCCCTAATGGAGCAGATCGACCAGGAAATTACTGTGCACGGGGTTTACACAGGCAAGGGGATAAAGATGTCGATGTGAGTGCTCACAGCGTGGCGAGGGTTGGAAGAGACTTCTGGAGATCATCCAGTCCAGCCCCGCTGCTAAAGCAGGGGTACCCACAGCAGCTTGCCCAGGATCACAATGTTCAGATGGGTTTGGAATCTCTCCAGAGAAGGAGACTCCACAATCTCTCTGAGCAGCCTGCTCCAGGGCTCCAGCACCCTCACAGCAAAACATGTTCAGATGGAACCTCCTGGGTTTCAGTTTGTGCCTGGTACCTCTTGTCCTGTCACTGAGCATCACTGACAAGAGCCCAGCCCCATTCTTTTGCCCCCTGCCCTTTAGATAGTAGTAAGCATTGAGAAGATCCCCTCTCAGGCTGCTCTTCTCCAGGTTAAACACCCTCAGGTCTCTCAGCCTTTCCTCCTCACACAGATGCTGCAGTTCCCTTAGTGTCTTGGTAGCTTCTGCTGAACTCTCTCCAGTAATTCCTCGTGTCTCTTGAACTGGAGATCCCAGAACCAGACAAACAACTCCAGATGTGGTCTCACAAAGGCAGAGTAAAGAGGAAGAACTTCCCTTTACCTGCTGGCCACACTTCTCTTACAGGCTAGGTTCACGATCAGTGCTTCTCCCCCAGGAGCAACCCTGCCGATTTGGGCAGTCCTAGAGAACATTCACTGCCATGAGATTTCCCTAAGCACTGTGGCACTGAATCTCGATGGAAAATTCAGTGCTGTCCTGGTGTAGCAAAGGCTTGGTTGGGAGTCTCATCAAGGACACACTATCCAGCTCCACTCCCTTCCCTTGCCAGCTGCTGCAGGAGTGAGAAAACAAGCCACAGGGGATTGAGGATATGCAACAGTCCCTAGGCATGGAAATGCATATTGGAGAGATGGATCTCCAGCCCCTGGAGACACAAGATCCCATCCTTTCCCCTGCAGTGGGCTTTGAGGCCAGTGCAGAGATCTGTGCCTCTGAAAGCTCCCAGGAATGCTACCCTGGGGATGACTGGAACTGTTAAAGCTCTCTGAAGGGACTTTGCTATGGCTGGAGCACAAAAAATAAAATCTTCCCTCTCCATCTGGGCACAAACAGAAAGGTCAGCTTTCAGGAAGGGATTTTGCTTCTCCCCTCCATCATCAGCTTCAGAGAACTGATAGGAAGTCAGCTCTGCAGTGGCCTGAGCCAGGGATCAGAGACAGTGAGGTTAATTCAGACACAGATGAAGAAGAGCCTGGGAGGATCGAAGGAGCATCCCAGGGGAACAGCAGGAGAGCAGCACTGCCTGCCTGCAGCCAGCCCCACGCAGGCTGCCTTGCACCCCAACACAAAAGCCCTTGCTGGTTTTTGCCTGCCCTTACCACGGCTGTAAGCAGCAGCCTGATTATCACTGCTGCCAAATACCTTCCCACACTCTACCCAGGGTGAACTCAACTAGCACAGACCTCCAGGGAATTGCTGTGACCAACCTCCCGTCAGACAAAGCCCAAACCTTTCACAATTGAAGCACATTTTGGCATCCCCAGGTACAGCTGCTGCTACACAACCTCTTGGGGTGGCAGTGATGCCTTGCAACAAGCAGCTATTTGGGGATCCATCACTGGCACTGGAAGCTGATCTCCTGCTTTATGTCACCAAGGGTAAACCCAGACCCTTTCTGATGACTTCAGATTCATAATCTGTACCCCCACAGATGGAAATTTTTATTCCCAGACGCATGGAGACACACCCACTCCCCTTCCCCCTGCCTCCTGCTACAGCAGCAGAGTCACAGAATTAACCAGGTTGGAAAAGACGTCTGAGATCATCAAGTCCAACCTATCACCTAACCTTTCTAATTAACTAAACCATGGCACTAAGTGCCTCATCCAGCCTCCTCTTAAACACCTCCAGGGATGGGAACTCTACCACCTCCCTGGGGAAGCCCATTCCAATGCCAATCACTCTTTCGGTGAAGAACTTCCCAATATCCAGACTAAACCTGCCCTGGCACAGTTTGAGGCTGTGTCCTCTTGTTCTGTCTCTGGGTGCCTAGGAGAAGAGACCAACCCCACCTGGCTGTTACCTCCTTTCAGGTAGTTGTAGAGAGCAATAATGTCTCCCTGAGCCTCCTCTTCTCCAGGCTGAACTTCTTCCTAACATCCAGACTAAACCTGCCCTGGTGCAGCTTGAGGCTGTGTCCTCTTGTTCTGTCCCTGGGTGCCTTGGAGAAGAGACCAACCCCTCCCTGGCTACAACCTCCTTTCAGGTAGTTGTAGAGAGCAGTAAGGTCTCCCCTGAGCCTCCTCTTCCCCAGCTCCCCCAGCCTCTCCTCACAGGGCTGTTTCTCCAGCCCCCTCCCCAGCCTTGGTGCCCTTCTCTGGACACGCTCAAGCACCTCAACGTCTTTATTAAGTTGAGAGGCCCTGAACTGGACACAGCACTCAAGGTGTGGCCTAACCAGTGCTGAGTACAGGGGCAGAATGACCTCCCTGGTCCTGCTGGCCACACTATCCCTGCTACAGGCCAGGATGTCGTTGGCAGCTTGAGTGATTCCAGTCCCTGCTCTGCGGAGCTGCTATCATTTGCAGGGAGGTGGAGACAGCCTTGTTTTACCTAAAGGAGAGGGTGGTAGCATATGGCACATGCAGATTACACTCGGCCCCAGGAGCCATGCTCTAGCTCTTACACAGCTCAGGTCATCTCTGAATTCCCTTCCAGGTCCATAATGTCCCACTAGGAAAAGAAGCAGCATTTCGACAGGGGTAGGAGAATGGGTGAAAAAAAAAAAAAAATCTCTCCATGCAATTAATTTGCCTCCAAATTCCAGCTAGTTGAAATAATCTGTTGGCAAACATGAGGCGCCATTGGGATAAGAAGCTGAGCAAGAGGCTTACATTAAACAAGCATCTTTGGATGAAAATATCACTCATCTAAAAGGCATCACCATTCATTCATGCTCAATAAAACACAAAACGGTTGCAGATAGAGCTGACAGAGAAATGAAGAGAGAGAAATGGAAGCCGAGGTAAAAGCTGCCAGGCAAGAAATAGCACCAAAAAAAAAAAAACCCAAAAAAACCCCAACCAACACTGTGAAGAGGTTGATTTAGCATTCTGCTTCAGGAGAAATTTCAAAAGCAGGTTTTAATATCTGATAAAAGTTCACTGCTGGCTGCCACGCTGCCTGACAGAAGCACAGAAGGGGACTAATAGCCCTGGCATACGACGCGATAAAACGTTTTAAGCCTCAATAGCTTCACTTGGACCTGCTACTTTTAAGGGCGTTTTACAGTTCACTGCAATCCCTCAGTGTCCTACCAACAACCTCTGAGCAGGCTCAGGCTCTCCTCTCCCCACCAGGCAGGCAGGTTCTCCCCAGGCCGAGTTTTTCCAGCCTGCAGATTGTCACAGCTCAGTATTAGCACTTGACTGGTCAGGCATTGGAATAGGTCACCTGGGGAGGTGGTAGAGTCACTGTCCCTGGAGGTGTTTAAAAACCATGTGAACATGGCACTTCAGGACATGGTTTAACAGCCATGGTGGACTTAGGTTGACAGTTCATAGAATCATAGAATGGTTTATGTTGGAAGAGACCTCAAAGATCATCCAGTTCCAACCCCCCGCCATAGGCAGGGACACCTCCCACTAGATCAGATCGCTCAAGACCTCATCCAGCCTGGCCTTGAACACATCCAGGGAGGGAGCAGACACAACCTCCCTGGGCAACCTCTTCCAGTGCCTCACTACCCTCACTGGGAAGAATTTCCTCCTAACATCCCATTCAAATCTCCCCTCTGCCAATTTGAACCCATTCCCCCTCGTCCTGTCATTACAAGACCTTGTGAACTGTCCCTCCCCAGCCCTACTGTAGGCTCCCTTCAGATACTGGTAGGCTGCTATAAGGTCTCCTCGAAGCCTTCTCTTCTCCAGGCTGAAAAGCCCCAACTCTTTCAGCCTGTCCTCATAGCAGAAGTGCTCCAGCCCTCTAATCATCTTTGTGGCCCTCCTCTGGACTCTCTACAACAGTTCCATGTCCTTCCTATGCTGGGGGCTCCAGAACTGCACACAGTTGGACTTAGTGATCTTAGAGAGGTCTTTTCCAACTGCAGCAATTCTGTGATTCTGCAAATCCTGCAAGTTTTTACTAGTGGCTGAGTGCAGGACCACCCAGGCTGGTGGCTGTGATCTCCTAACATCCAGCTTCTCCAGGGCTCTCCCCAGCACCCTTCCTGCTATAACAGGACCCTTTGAAGCCCCCTGTGATGCATGTGTTCCATCTGACCAGCTGCATGCTGCTGACTCAACATTAACAAGAGACACAGGGGCTTGGTTTCAAGTACACTTTGGCTTTATAGATGATTTCCCAACCTAATAAAGAGGTAACATATTATCCATCTTCTCTTCTCTTATTTCCCAAGGAACGCTAAGGCTGGAAACATCTTTCTGCTTCACTAATAAAACTTTTATAACCTCATTCCCTGACAGCCCCTGAGAAAGGGCCCTTTTCCCAACAAGAAGCTTGGGATAAGCAGCAGGATCTGCATTCACAGCCCACCCCAGCTCAGGTGGCAGCCTGAAACATCAGAGTCACACTTGGTTGCAGGCTGCAAAAACACATTCCCCTTCACCAGCTGCCCAGGGACTGGGTTTGCCAGTCAGTGCATGCAGGTGGCTTGACGGAGCACAGCACAGCAAACGTCCCACTGGCAACATTTGAAAGCTATCTGGGTACTCAAGGAGAAAAAAAAAAATTAAAGGCAAATAAAATAAAGGCAACTAAGATGGGGTTTCTTGGCTGAGCTGGGTCCCTTTTTTGGGGATTTTTGTTGTTTTGTTTTTTTTTTTTTGTGGGTTGGGTTGTTTTTGTGGTTTTGGTTTGGTTTTTTTTGTTTTGTTTTGTTGTTTTGGTTTTTTGTTTTTTTTTTGGGGGGGGGGCGGTGTTGGGTCTGGCATCAGCTTGTATTTCCTGGCAGCCATCCTGCCATTTCCAGTTTAATTTTACATTAGGGGAAGAGTGGAAAAGCAGGCAAATTTGGCTATGGAATGGACAAGTCTACCTGCACATCACTCTGTGGTACCACAGGTCTCAGAGCAGTCCACAGTGGCACTGCCATGCTGGTGCTGCTGTCAGGACAAATGGCTCTGGTTACAGGACAGACTGTGTGACAGGAGGAACAGAGCTCTTTTGACCCCTTTCTCTACATTTCCAGGACGCCAAACCAGTATAGGTGTGTGGGCAAAAGCGTTGAGATCAGAGAATAGGCTGTGGATACCTAGAGGCAGAAGATGACAGCAAGTTTTCCAAGAAGCATATAGTCATCAGCATGGGAAATAAACCCAACAGGTATCAGTCATTCCCACACCCCATTTCCAGCTGGAAGGAGGAAAAATCAGCACAAAACAGGCTGTCTGCCAGCAATCGTCTTTCTTGGTCTTCCCTGGGATGCTGCCCAATACAGCACTTTATAAATGATCCTTCCCCACGTGGGAGACCAGCCCAGCAAGAAGAGGCACAAACCCACTGACTGACTTCACAGCTCTGGGACTGCCTGTCTGACAGGGCAGGGTTGGCCAAGACAGGGAATTACTACAAAGCCCTAATTAAGAGGATGAAGAAAAAGAACATGGAAGAGGAAAAAAAAAAAAATTATCTGAAGTAATATCCCTTAACCACCCTGGAAAACTCTTCCCCAGTGGTCCACTACAGCCTCGATCCACACATGGTTATCTTTTAAAGCTGTTTCTAAGTCCAGGAAGCCTCTTCTGTCCACAAGCAGAGGGTCAGGAGGGGGGAAAAAAGCTACTGAGAAGGAGAGCAGGAAACTTTATCATTTTCTCCAATCACATAAATCAACTGAGGGAAATATTTCATGCCCTGGAATCCCCAGGCCAGGTTACTCAATCATAAACTTCAAGAAGAAGAGTTCTTTCCTTTCTTTCTGCAAAGTGCTTTTTTAATGTCAGGACTGGTTTTAATTAGTCTGCCTGAGCAGCTCTAGGAGCTGAGAAGCCTGTCCCACTAATGGTCTCAGAGGAAGCTGAGCACCCCAGCAGGATTTGGCCTGGCTTCCAGGGACAACTCATCCCTCTGGCTCCAAATTGAAGAGTGGGCAGAAGGGAGCAGAGGGTGGGTGCTAACATCAAGAGACGGTCAGGTTTCCAGAGGCTCTCACCACTTCTTGGGAGACCCGAGCTCCACAGCAAAACCCAGATACGGCTCTCAGCAACACCAGCCCTTTCCTCCTTTTTCCACCAGAAAGGTTTGCAGAGGTCAGCACAAACACCCCCAATAGGCCTTTCACCCACTGCTGCTGCTCCAGGCTAAAGCTTTCCATATGTGCCTGAACACTGCCGAGAGCTCCAAAAGCAAATACTTGAGTACAGGTCTAGCTGGGCACACTTCACCTGATGAGAGGTGCAAACCATTTCCAGGGTAAGCAGCAACACTGGTGCATTTTGCACTTAGCCTGGACCATAAGTTTGCTCAGACATGACAAACAGGTAGGGCAAGGCTCCTTTTAGAGAAACCATTATCCCTTCTCTACACTTCTTTAAGCCAAACTGCTCATTAAAGCAGGGTCTTGTTTAGAATCATAGAATGGTTTAGGTTGGAAGAGACCTCAAAGATCATCCAGTTCCAACCCCCTGCCATAGGCTGGGACACCTCCCACTACAACAGGTCACTCAAGGCCTCAGCCAACCTGGCCTTGAACACCCCCAGGCAGGGAGCAGCCACAACCTCCCTGGGACACCTGTGCCAGTGTCTCATCACCCTCACTGGAAAGAACTTCCTCCTAACATCCAGTTTCAATCTCCCCTCTGCCAGTTTAAACCCATTACCCTTCGTCCTGTCATTACAAGACCTTGTAAATAGTCCCTCCCCAGCCTTCCTGTAGGCTCCTTTCAGATACTTGAAGGTTTCTCTAATGTCTCCTCAGAGCCTTCTCTTCCCCAGGCTGAAGAGCCCCAGCTCTCATAGCCTGCCCTCATAGCAGAGCTGCTGCAGCCCTCTGAGCATCTTGGTGGCCTCCTCTGCACTGACTCCAACATTTCCATGTCCTTGCGTTGTGGGCTCCAGAACTGTACACAGTACTCCAGGTGGGGTCTGGTGAGAGCAGAGCAAAGGGGCAGAATCTCCTCCCTTGCCCTGCTGGTCACAGCTGCTCTTGCTGCATCCCAGCACACAGTTGCTGTCTGGGCTGCACTCACACTGCAGCCTCATGTTGAGCTTTTCAACAACCCAGACCCCCAGGTCCTTCTCCTCAGGGCTGCTCTCCAGCCATTAGCAGAGCACACACCACCTCCCACTACCTTAAAATGCCAACCTGACCTCAACAAAGTGCAAAACAATTAACTTACTAATTAGTCAACAAATAGTGTTTTGGCCAAATAGACAGTAAGTTGTGAGGAAACCTCTTAGTATTTCCAGTGTAATTTCATGCTTTGCTGACAATGAATAAAACAAGGCTGAAGGGGACCCACTCACATGCAGAGCACAATGGCCAGTAGGTGTAAAATAGGTAGTAGGAAACTTCCTCCAAAGAGTCAAATCCTGGGACCAGAACCATGGCCTGGATGGTGTCACCAACTCTAAGGCAGCACTGAAACCCAGCAGAGACATTGTGAATGGCAAAAAGGAGGAGAAAAGGCTGAGAAGTTGACAGGGAGAAAGCCAAGTCCTGCCTGCACTTCTACACTGAGGTGGGGGTCAGCCTCTTCTCCCTACTATCGGGTGACAGAATGAGGGGAAATGTCCTGAAATTGTGTCAGGAGAGGTCGAGGTTGGATCTTAGGAAAAAAAAAGATTTTTCAGTTAAAGAGTGGTCAGGCATTGGAGCAGGCTGCCTAAGGAGGTGGTGGAGGTGTTCAAGAAATGTGTGGAGCTGGGGTTGCTCAGCCTGGAGAAGAGAAGGCACCAGGCAGGCCTTACAGATGCCTTCCAATACCTGAAGGGATCCTAAAGAAAGGCTAGAAAGAGACTTTTTGTAAGGGTGTCTAGCAGTGGGCCAAGAGGTAATGGTTTTAAGCTGAGGGAGATTAGATTTAGACTGGATCTTAGGAAGAGGGTTCAAGGGTGGTGAGACTCTAGAATAGGCTGCACACGGAAGCTGTGAATGCCTCCTCCCTGGGAGGTGTTCAAGGCCAGGTTGGATGAGGCCTTGAGCAGCTGAGTCTAGTTGAGAGGCATCCCTGCCCAGGGTGGAGAGGTTGGGGTAGATGCTCTCTAAGGTCCCTTCCAACCTAAGCCATTCTATGACTCACTCTAAGACACGTTCTATGACTCTAGGACATGGTTTAACGACCATGGTGGTCTCCTTTGTCTCCTCTGTCTCTCTGTCTTATAGCTAATTCAGAGTAGAATTACTAACTCCTTCCTGCCACTAATCTCTCTGGCCGATGTACTTCAGCTTATCTGCAGCATCAACAGGTGGTGAGATAAGACTGGGGAAGGGGGGAAAGGTGGTAG
>VWZI01019319.1:0-16546 GCA_013396835.1 Psilopogon haemacephalus
ATTCTATGATTCTATGATTCTAAGTACAGGGGATATTACGTCACATCCTGCTAAACACATTTATTTCAAACTCTTCTGAAAATTATGATACAGGACATCATCTTTCCCTGGGTTTATTTAATTTTAGTGTCAATAGTTAAATTTGGGCTGGCCACAAGAAAGGTGACAGACACTGTCTATGAACTCCTCTCCAATAGGAAAACATAGGAAGTTCCAGCTAAACATTAGGATAAACTTCTCTGAGGGTGGTAGTGCACTGCAACGGGCTTCCCAGAGAGATGGTGGAGTGTCCACCTCTGGAGTAATTCCAAACATTCTTGTGCAACCTGCTCTGGGTGACTGCGCTCTGGCAGGGGCTTGGACTAGATGATTTCCAGAGACCATTTCCAACCCCTATTATTCTGTGATTCTGTATCAGGGAAAGGAGTGGAGGGAGAAAGGGCGATGGGATGGGAAAGGAACAACCGGTTGCAATAGAAATACAAACAAGCCAATGACATAGTGACAAACAGACACAAACCAATATAGAACCCAACCCCTGGTGGCAATGATGTCACCACTGAGGCTGTGGGTAGTCACTGGGAAAGTCCCAGACTGGACTCAGCAGCAGATAGGAATAGGATTCAGGAGCTAGATTCTGGAATACATGGATTGGGGTGGAAGGGTGGAAGTGCTCCTGGGACACCAGCCAATGAGGGAGAATCTCAACCCTGGAGATCCCTCAGCTTTCTCTTGAAGATGCCATCTATGGCGTGAAATCTCTCGCTGGGCAGTTTAGAATCTCCTGCCCATAGCAGCACCTGAAGGTGAGGTGCAAGCTGTGTCATTGCTCTTGGGGTACCCGGGAGCAAGTCTCAGGCAGAACTTTTCTGCAGCCCAACCTTTGGCAGAAACTCTCCCTATCACTGCGAGAAGCTTCTGGCTCTGCTACCCTGTCCTGAACTCCAGAAAGTGCCTCGTTGAGCAGAAACTGAGCTGGGAAGTCACAGCACTGACCAGAACTGGTTGTAGCCCAGCTCACACCAAGACACTGATGCAGAGTTTCCACCATATATTTAAAACACTGAATGGATTGGTTGGATTCTGCTACATTCCACTATACAAGCTCCAGCTTCCAATGCTTTTGTAGGAGGGGAGTCTTCCTGTGGCAGTTATGTGGGATATTGTGGGGTTATTTCCTATTCACCCTCGTCTTGGGAATGTTCTACCTCAAAGTCTTGGAGAGAGGCTTGCAACTCTTTGCAGATTTGTCATTGTGCAATCATGGATTTGAGATCCTTCCAGTGGTTAAAACTGGTCTCTAAGAAACACGCACTAAAATGTTTTCTTTTTTCTTTTTTTTTTTTTTTTAATTTGACCCAGGATTTGTGCTGAGTTAGATGAGCAAATACTGGCATGATGTGACATTCTTGTTATTTATGTTACATCCAAATAAGTGGAAGATAACCTCAGCAAATTTCCATTATCTAATTATGAAAACCTCCTCATATTCCCATGAAACTAATTTTAATTTGATGAAAAACGGACAACTTGGAAATGGATTTCCTATGATTTGAATGATAAGATTCTTTCTCAGTATGTTCTCAATTTACCAGAGACTCCAAAATTGGAGATCTCTATTAATAAACATTGCTGGTTGCTCATGCAGTGACTTTTTGTTATTACAAAAAGGGGGGGAGGGAGAGAGAGAAGGAAAAAGATTGCTAGATTTAGCAGCTCCTCCACTGCATTTGGAAATAAAGGAAGGAATCACACAGTGCTTTATTTTCAAGAGGGAGAAGCAGCAGGCTGAGGTACTCCGGCACATCTGCAAAAGCCAGTGAAGATCCTGCTTTGTTAGAAGCTACTCTCACTGTATAATGGTTTAAAATCACAGAATCCCAACCTGGTGGGGCTTGGAATCAACCTTTGCAGATCATCCAGTCCAGCCTCCCTGCTAAAAGAGGGTCACCCACTGGCTGCCCAGCATCACAATGTCCATGTGAGTTTGGAATCTCTCCACAGAAGGAGACACCATAAACTCTCCAAACAGCCTGCTCTGGGGCTCCAGCACCCTCACACCAAAGAAGTTTCTCCTTATCTTCAAGCGGAACCTTCCAGATTCTAGCTTTTGCCCACTGCCCCTTGTCCTGTCACTCAACACCACTGACAAGAGTCTGGCCCATCTTCTTGCCCCACACCCTTCAGATATTGATCAGCACTAAGAAGGTTCTCCTATCAGGTTGCTAAACAAACCCAGGTCTATCAGCCTTTCCTCCTCAAAAAGGTGCTCCCCTCAGCATCTTTGTAGTTCTTCACTGGGCTCTCTCTGGCAGCTCCTTGTCTCTCTTGAACTGGGAAGCCAAAAACTGGACCAGTTCTCCATCTGTGACCTCACTGGGATGGAGTAGAGGAGGAGAAGAACTTCCCTCTACCTGTTGGCCACACTCTTCTTAATGCACCACAGGAGACTGTTTGCCTTCTTGGGCATGAGCGTACTGTTGGCCAAGAATATCAGTGAGAATTCAACAAAAAATGGAAACAAACTGTGCTTCAATGCTTATTTCATATCAAAGGTCACAAGGTAATAACCCCTTGCATATGAAAACACCATAGACAAATTTCTTGAATGAGTAAAGGTTACCAGAACCTCATTTGGAACTTCTGGCATGAGACAATGCATGAAATAACCATAAATAAGGAACAAGAGAAACCTCAACTGATCTGCTGCACTTCAGACTTGGGTTTGACCACTTTTCTGGAAAGCTAAGCCACACAAGCCCCCCACTTTCCTGCAAAATCTGAGGAAGATCAATTTAACTAATGATGTGGGGGTTCTGTGTCCCCATGGGTGTCACACATATTATTTATAGAATGCATTAATATTTCATTTTCCCCATCCCTAAACACTCTTCGAGGGTGAAAAAGGAGATAGCTTGAGACAGGTAACATTTTAATTGAAATTAATGGGATTGGTTTGATTTCACCTCTGAGAATATAAAAATCATTCATTTTTCTGTCATGAAAATAATCTTTAAGTCTCACCAGTACCTTGACAAGCATGATGAACAGTGAGTCACACTGAGAATCCACCTTCTGTCTCTCACTAGCCTATTCTGCCCAGATCATCACCCTCCAGTTCATGAGAAACCAGCAAAACATAATTACTGAATCACGCAACTGTTTCAGCTGGAAGAGACCCTTAAAATCATTGAGTCCAACCATTAACCTTGCACTGTCAGGTTACCTTTAAACCATGTCCCTCAGCATCATATCTACACAGCCTTTCAATCCCTTCAGGGAAGAAAACTCTGCCATTTCCATGGGCAGCCTGGTCCAGGGTTTGATGACCTTTATGGGGGAAAAAGTATTTCTAATGTCCAACGTAAACCTCTCTTAGGGAAACTTGAGGTAATTTTGTCTTGCCCAGTCATTTGTTTCCTGGGAGAGAAGACTGAGGCCCACCTTGCTCCAGCCTCATTTCAGGGAGATGGAGAGTTGAAGGTCTCCCCTCAGCTTCTTTTTCTCCAGGAGCCCCAGTTCTTTCTGCCACTTTCACAAGTTCTGCTATCCAGACCTTTCACTATTTTAATTGTCCTTCTCTGTACATTCTTCAGCCCTTCAATGTTCTTGTGGTGAAGGGCCCAAAAGAGAATCCAGTACTCAAGGTGAGGCCTCACCAGTGCCCAGTACAGGGAAACAATCCCTTCCCTACTCCCTACTGGATTGATGACTCAATCCAAGACATTGTTGACCTTGGCCACCTGGGCGCACTTTGGCTCATATTTTTCTGGCTAAATATTCCCAGATCTCAAAAACCTCAAGCTAAATTTCTGTTTTTATTTTGGTTTTTAGTGTTGGTGTTGGTCATCACAGCAAAACACTGTCCTTTGCCTCAGCTGGTGCACAGACATCTCTCTTCACCATCTTTTCAATGCTGCCTGTCAATGACTCTAACCTCTGACCAGGAACGGTGAGTATAAGAAGCCTTTATGCTACCTCTGTGTTGAGCTAGATCTGGGATGCTAAACATGCCAAATTCATGTGCTGTACAGATTGCTCATTCTCCAAGGCCTGTGCTGAAGCATCGTTGGACCTTTTACAAGATGTTTGCCAAATCCCTGGAAAACTGAAGTATTACCAAACCAGAGAGTGCCAGCCAGCAGCAGCAATCATTTCATTACTGTCCTCTTAGTTGTCATCTAAATAGTTTCTTGCTGCCAAAGCTGCCACATGAAACTTGTTGCTTTAATTTATACTATTAGTTGTTTGTATTTTTTCTACAAGGTGTAAGAATGGGATCATTCTCTGAAGGACCTAAGTTGCTAAGGAGCACAAATGGATCAAGGGTTTTGGATTTTTTCACTTTGACCTCATTTCTGTGACTGAAAATCTGAATCAATTAACTGCATCCAGACTAGGTAGAAGGAAGAAATTTTGTAAACTGAGGGTGGTGAGACACTGGCCCAGATTTCCCAGAGAAAGCCCCATCTCTGGTAGAAGATGGTAGAAGATGGTAGAAGCCTCATCTCTGGAACTATTCCAGGTCAGGTTGCTTGAGGCTCTGAGTAACGTGCTGTAGTTGCAGATGTCCCTGATAACTGCAGAGGTGTTGGACTAGATGACCTTTAGAGATCCTTTCCAAACCAAACCGTTCCATGAATCTGTGATTCTGTGACTAAATTCTTTCATAAGCTCAAAAGAGAAAACAACCGGATCACCACACAGGTTACCTCACAGCTCATTCTCAATTTTCCTCCAAGTGTCCTCCTTCTCGTTATCCTTTATGACAGAGTTTTCCTTCTTTCATGAAAACATTGTACATTTTACAACCGCTACACATTCCACAGCCCCCAAGGCCAGAAGCTGCTTGGTGCCTTCACGGAGTTACAACCACACATGAATTCAATCTCAGCACTGAGGAAGGTCTTGAAATTATTTCTTTTCTGCTGTGAATTTAAAATTATAAAGGGGGAAGAGAAGAGCAAGTAAAATCCCACAGAAGCTGCAAGAAAGTAAGTGGACAAGTCAAACACTACATTCTCTTCTTAAAAAAGGGCAAAGAAGGCTGGAAGATTTATTTTAAAATTCATTCTATTGTCAGCAAATGACTCTGAATATAAAAAAGAATCTGATAGGATTTTCTGTTGACTTATTTAGAAGGTGGTGTTTTTTTTAGGAAGGAAAGCCCTTGAAAAACACATTAAATACTTTAGGAATTCTCTGTTAATATCAGCATTTGTTTTCTTCAGCCATAGAATCACAGACTGGTTTTGGTTAGAAGAGACCTTTAATGGTCATCTAATCCAGCCCCACAGCAGTCAGCAAGGACATCTGCAACTAGAGCAGGTTGCTTGGAGCACCAAACAACCTGACTTGGAATGGTCCCGGGGTGGATCCCCTACCACCTCTCTGGGCAATATGGGCCAAGGTCTCACCACCCTCAGTGTCAAACATTTCTTCCTTCTGTCTAGTCTAAATCTCTCTCTTTGAGTTCAAACCACGACCCCATGTCCTGTCACAGCAGGCCCTGCTCAAAAGTCTGTCTCCAGATTGCCAATAGGCCCCTTTAAGTCCCAAGATGCCACCAGAAGGTCTCCCTGGAGCCTTATCTTCTCCAGGTTGAACAATCCCAACTCTCTCAGCCTGGCCTCACAGCAGAGGTGTTCCAGCCCTCAGATAATTTTTTAAACCCTAACTTAGTTTATCAAAGCTAGACTAGCTCCAGGACACAGCTGGTGAAACATCCTGCCCATGGCCTCTTACACCAGAAACTAGGGAAAAATCATGCTGCAACAACCCTTAGCATATTTATTTTCAATTCCAAGCCACAGATTAGATCAAGATAGTTCTTTTCAAGGAATTAATAGATAATAACGAGATGCCTGATTCTTACGAGGAAAAGTGACCTATATTTCAGGTAAGGAAATACTCATATCAGTGACACACGGGATAGATGCTGTCATGAAGAGCTCTACTAATAGCTGTGGTTTATTATTTTTCATCTAGGTGCCCAAAGGATCTACCTCTCCTATTCATGCCCAGTGCAGAGCCACCTTTTGTTCCAACATTACCATCTACTTCATATTTTTTTATCATTTCACAGCTACAATAATTGCACCCTCAGGAGTAAAAACCTCCTTCCTGCCTCTGCTTTCCAATATTATTGGCATCTTCCTCATTTAGGGACCTGAAATTATCTTTTTTGCATTTTCCTTGTGAAATAACAAACACGGTTGGTTGTGGCTCAAGCACTCTTTGCAGCATGACCCCCTCAGCTCCTGGTGTTATCCAAATTAGATTTTGATCTTCGTCAATTAGGCTTTGCCACTGTGGACCTGCTGTGACTCTGTCAGGAGAATCACTGTCAGGGTTGGTAAGTCAATGAACTTTGGAAGCCTTTCTTCACCTTCTAGGGATGCAGCATTTACTATTATTATTATTGTTGTTGTTGTTGTGGTGGTGGTGGTGGTGGTTATTGTTGTTAATATTATTATTAATATATAAAATAAATATTTCTGTCCACAATCCTTATTTCTGCAAATCTTTGCACTCTCTGTCCCTAAACCAAGAATCACTTGCAGCAGGAAGATCTCTGACATCCTATGACAAAAGAAAAAGCAACTCAGAGATCTTCATTTCTGCAAGCAGTTTGGATTTCCCTTTGCTCCATTTAATGTTCCTGTCTTTGCAATGGACCTTGAAGCTCATTTGTCTGAGGGCCTGTTTTGCTTCTGGGGAAAGAAGTAAGTGGCCAACCAAACAAAAAAGATGAATGCCAGGAAATCTCATCTGGTTATCACAGCACAGGTCTGGGACACTGCCTTAGCTCAAGTATTTTTTCGGCTGGTTGGTCTGGAGCATTTGAACTGGGCAAATATTGGGGGAATGTTTATAGAATCATTTTGGTTGGAAAACAGCTCTAAGGTCACCTAGTAGACCAATTAACCCAGCACTTCCATTTTACCACTGAACTATGTTAATCAGAACAACATCAATGAAGCTTTTCAATCCCTGCAGGGATGGGGACTCCACCACTGCCCTGGGAAGCCTGTTCCAGGTATCAACAGTTCTTTTGGGGAAGAAATTTTTCCTGATGTCCAACCTAAACCTCCCAAAGAGCAACTTGATTTCCTATTGCCCTGTCATTTGTTACTTGGGAATGGAGACCCACCTTTCTCCAGCCTCCTTTCAGGTAGATGAAGACAGTAAGAAGGCCTCCCCTCAGCCCTTTTTTGTCCAGATGAAACAACCCCAGGTCCCCCAGCTGTACCACATGAGACTTGTTCTCTAGACCCTACATCAGCTTCATCGCCCTTCTCTGCACCCAGTCCAGCATGTCAAACTCCTTCTTGTAGTTTTGGGTCCAAAACAGAACTCAGTATTCCAGTATGCTGGTGGTGATATACTTACCAACCTCTCAGGTAGTCATCTGCTCCTTTACCACATGCCCCAAATGCCATCCCACTCAATATAATCTTGCTGACTTTCAAAAAACTTCAATTTCATTCTCTCTTTTAAAGTATGGATTGGCATTTCAGCACAATTCACTTGTGGACTTTCACACAGAGTTGCACTGCTGCATAGTTCGAGGGAAAAGAGGACTCTTACTTGCATAGAGAAAGAGTTTCACATGCTTCCCAAACCAGGATTACCCATTGGGAGATGCTGTTTCATAAATGTTAAGGAAAGGAAGAGCCTCAATGGTCATCAAGCCTGACCCTGTGAGCACCAAAGGTCAAGAGTTTTGCTGAATTGGTGCCTGTCTGAAATAAAGCATCTCTCAAAAAAACTAGCTACGAGCAAAACCTTTGCAGGATGAAAAGTCCCCTATCGACCTCCTTGTGGCTCGCAGTGGTAAAGACCGCAGCACATTTAAAGGCAGCTCCTGTTGCCTTGTGGGCAGTGATTCCCCCTCCTGCACCTCACTCTCTGCTTCAGACCCACTTCTTCTGCCTTGAAGGTATCCAGCACTTAGAGATACAACAAAGCCTCTGGACTCCTAAACTTGGCAGCTGCTCTTCCATGTATTACCTCTGGAGAAAATTATCTTCAGCATGCAACTGGAAGCTGGTACAGCAGCTCTGTCCAGTTCCTAAAACACCAGGAGCAGAAGTCTAAACATTATAGATAGAACTAATACCCAAAAGGGGGAAGGTATGAGATAAACATGGAATACAGGCAGTGCAAAGTGCATTTGGGGGGAAAAAAAAAAAAAACAAAAAAAAAAAAAGGAAGGGAGGGAAAATATCTGATTGTTTATCAATAACAGCATGGAAAGGTAGGGAAAGACACCACTAACAGTGCAGAGGGCTGGAGCACCTCTCCTATGGGGCACAGCTACAAGAGCTGGGGCTATTGAGCCTGGAGAAAAGAAGGCTCCAGTGAAACCTTACAGCCCCTCTGAAGGGGGCTATGAGAAAGCTGGGGAGAGACTTTTTACTAGAGCATGTAATGACAGGACAAGAGGGAATGAATTGAATCTGGAAGAGGGGAGATTTAGCCTGGGTGATAGAACAAAATTCTTTGCAGTGAGGGCGGTGAGACACTGGAACAGGTTGCACAGGGAAGTTATGAATGACTCTTCCCTGGACCTGTTCACAGCCAAGTTGGACAGAGCCTTAAACAACATGGTCTAGTGGAAGATATCCCTGTCCATGGAAGGGGGGATTTGAACTAGATGATTATTTTATGATTCAACATGCAGAATACATCTCCAACAAGAGGAAAATCAGTAATTTTCAAAGTCTGGAAAGATCTATGATTTTTCCAAACTTAACAAACATACTGTGAAACACCAGGAAATATAGAAACAGATATAGGAAAGTACATAAAACACGGCAGTACCACGTACACATAAACCAAATAAAAATAAACATGTCGTATTACTATATTTACTTCCTTGTCCTTCTTACTCCAGCTGGCAGAGTTATAAGTTGAATATGAATGAAGGAGAAGGTAACATATCCCCAGATTTGAAACATAAATACATATCTCTGAAAAAAAGAACAACCCACAAGCACACATGCCATCCACTCGTCTTTGAGAGGTGAGAAGGTCCTAGAAATATCTGAGCATTTTGAGATTGCAAGGGGAAATGTCCTGTTCTTATATCCCGGGAGCCTGGGGCTAGCTTTGACAGGATGTGATCCATGTAAGGACCCAGGTAAACAATTGGACTGAGCTCCTCACAGGTATTCCGAATTCCTTTTCTACCATAAAGAACATGTTTTGGAAAAGGAGAAATGATTCCCCAGCGCTATCCACATGATCATACTCATGTTGGGTTATCATCTCTCAACACAGCACCCAGGTGATGAAGTTTCTCCCAATTGTTCAGGAGAAGAGGAGGCTGAGGGGAGGTCTCCTTGCTCTCTACAACTACCCGACAGGAAGTTGAAGTGAGGTGGGGTGGTTCTCTTCTCCCTAGAATCAGATGATATGAAATGGCCTGAAATTGTGCCAGGGAGGTTTAAGTCGGATATTAGGAAAAAAAGTATGAACTAAAAGAGTTGTTGGATTTTGGAACAGGCTAACCAGGAAGGTGGTGGAGTCACCATCCCTGGAGGTGTCCAAGAAACAAGCTGACATGGCACTTGGAGACCTAGTTCAATAACCATGGTTATGTTAGGTTAATGGTTGGAGTCGATATCTTAGATGTCTCTTCCTGTCATGGTTTTACTGCTGACAGAATAAAAACTCTCAAATGAATTGGGGAAAATAACAGAATTGTATTTTTGGATAGAGAGATGCATGAAAAAAGTTACAGAGCAGATATAGAAGCTATAGCAACCCCCTTGAATTTTCTTCCCATCCCAAAACTAAATCTATAAGCCCCAATGCTTCAAGTCCTTTCCCCCCATGCCTCTGCCATTCCTAGGTCCCAGAACAGGCCTACCTGCTTACATATTTACCCAATAACAGCTCCTACCCAGACACGGCTGGAGGGGGAGGAAAAGGAGAATGAGCTGCCCTTGCTGTGAGCTTATGAAGAGATAGCAGAATTATGAGATTGAATAACATTCTCCTCATAATCCCTAGAGGAGTTTTAACCCTATAATTCCCAACTTGGGACACTTCCAAATGAAACTGTTCAGTGATTTTATGATAATTTTCCACCTGCAGTAATTATTTCAGCGTTAACCCTAACACCAGAATTCACTTTTCTTAGTACAATTGATTACTTTTTCCAAGTCTGATCCAACTTTTACCCCATATTTTATAATTGGGTGCATGAAGTAGGAGAAAGACAGCTAGACTGAAGAAGCCACAAGCAGTCTCAAGACCAGAGGAGCCATGTGCAGGTCCAGAAGTTGAGCTTCTTTCACTATGACTTTCCTGAGGATGCTCGTGTAATGTGGTGCAATATGTCCATCCAGACCAGAGCAGTGATTGCCCTTCTGTACTCAGTAATGGTGAGGCCACGCCTCAAATACTGGGTTCAGTTTTGGGTCCCTCACTACAAGAAAGACATTAAGGTGCTAGAGTAGGTCCAGAGAAGGGCAACAAAACTGGTGAAGGATCTAGAGAAAAGATCTTCTGAAGAGCAGCTAAGGGAACTGGGGTTGTTTCATCTGGAGAAAAGGAGGCTGAATGGAGGCATTCTGGCTCTCTACAACTCCCTGAAAGGAGACAGGTGGGGGTCAGTCTCTTCTCCCAGGTAACAAGTTATAGGACAAGAGGGAATTACCTCAAGTTTCACCAAGATAGGTTTAGGTTGGACATGAGGAATAATTTCTTCCCCCAAAGGGTTTTCAAGCCCTGAAACAGGGTGCACAGGGCAGTGGTGGAGTCTCCATCTCTGGAGGGATTGAAAAGCTGTGTAGGCGTGGTGCTAAGCAACATGGTTCAGTGGTGACCTAGCAGTGCTGGGTTATCAGACGGTCTTGGAATTCAAAGTATCTTCCAACAAAAATAATTCTATGATTCTCTGGCAAAATGAGCCCACAACATTTTGTTGGGTGTGGTCTCTTGCTGTCCTGTTAACAGACACCAGGAGCCTAAGGAGAGTGGGTTGGGTTCTCATCTCACAGTTCCTCTGACCAGCATACACAAAATCTGTGAGAGCAGTGAGTACAGAAGAGTTTCTGATACCTGCCAGCAGGGAATTAAATGTGGGAAGAGGCCCAGGGGTCAACCTTCCAGCAAGCACTTACCTACAGGGAGGCTTTGGATAAACAAGCAGATGAAAAGTCTGCTTGGGAAAATGGTTGCCACAAGCTGCCTTGGGTGGAAAGAATCGATTTTAGCAAGGCTATTTATAGGGGAGCTGGCAGGAATGGTTTGTGATGGTTTTGGATGTTATCACCTCTTTCTCAGTCATTTATTTTTCTTCAACCAAGTCAATTTATCCTATTTTTTTTCATTAATTTGACTTCACTTTTATTCAAAACAGAACCTGTTAGGCACAGAGAGGAAGAAAATAGATTTGTTTTTCAAGCATTTTTTAATAATAAAAATCAACCTGTGCTCTGGAAGATAAAATATTGACATCAGAGCAAACCTCACACAAAGAGTAAAGCAAGGCCAGATTTTGTTTTTTTTCAAATCAAAATAAAAAAGAGCTTTCTACCTGATCACCTTATTAGAGTTTGATCCAATGCACATTTAACATTGAAAAGTTTTGGTCCAAGCCCTTAAAATATACATTGCTGATAGTTTTCTTATTCTCAGCTTATTCAGCATGTTTAAGAACTTGTACATAGCCAGCGTGGCTGCAAATTAGCTCGACAGAGAAAGGCAGTACTAGATTTTAGGGATATTTTATTGTATAGCCTGTCTAAGGCGTTGGGCAGTAGTTATGAAGTTCATATATCATTTTGGAGGATTTATTTATTCTTTCTTGCCAACACAGCTCCAAAATCCTGAGGTCAAATCCTACAGATCTTGAAGTCTGTAGTTTTGCCACTGACTTCATGGATGGCATAATTTCAGACTAAAGTCTTGCTTGAGATTTGTTTTCTTGTTTTAGCTTTTAAAATCCTTCCCAAAAACTTCCCTTTAAAAAATAATGAGTATTCATATAAATGGTAATCTCAACTCAAAACACCAAGCAGCCATCCAAAATAAATGAAAGGAAAGAATGGTAGCATACATCCAGCCTTGATTTTGTCATCTCGTGCTCATGTTTTTTTTCAAATCACCTACTGAACTATCACAATGCGCTGCTGTAATTTGCATTCTTCAGTGGGTTGAGCTGCTCTTGACAATGTGTGATATTAATAATCATGCTGTAACATTATACTACTGCAAATTAAATTCTACCTTGCTTTCCTAGCTAGCTCCAGCCAACACAAGCAGTTGTTCAGGATGCCAATACAAGACTTCTGTATTGCTTAAATTCTATTTATGCCTCACACTACTTTCCAAAGTGACCAGCAGACCTTTTGCTGGCCCCATGCACGAGACTACTGTCAAATGGTGCAACTCTATCTCAACATCCCAACCATGATAGCATTTATGGAGTGAATGTCTTTCCAGACATGGACATGGACAGATGAGAATAATAAATGTAGCATACAACTCATTAAACGTAAAGCTTATTTTCTTGCACACCTGCAAATACTTGTGTGGATAAGTTCTGCAGAACAAAGCCAAGTTAAAGACAACTCCCAAATATCCAAGTGGAACTCGTTAATGTGGAGGCCAAGACTTTGTTGATGGTATGGAAATTGAAAGAAAGCACCTCATTTAATGGAAACAGCATCGTATTTTCATTTCACATATGTTCCAGATATGTAGAGCTGAAAAGAAATTACACATTGCATAACACAAACTATTTTAATATTACAAAATTAAGATTGGAGCTCATTGGCTACTGTGGTTTGTCCTGAACCTCCTTCTGACTTGCTTTGATAAATGATGTAGGAAATTCTTTTAAAGAGGTTTGATCTTAGATATTGAAATAAACTCCATTTGAATCTCCACAGTGTTCTGCATGAATATCCACACCTTACTGCTGCATAGAGTGAGGTGATGGCAATTTGCAGGGATAAACAGGCCTGTCCACATGCATGTATCTGTAACTCCAGGGCAAGAGGCAAATGCTGTTATTATTTAAGTCTACCATAACTTCTATGCAATTTCACACTTCCTACAACGGAAGCTTTACAGCTGGATTCTACAAGAACAGCAATTTCCGACTGCAAATAAAACACAGTTGTAGCAGAGCACTTTGGAACACCAGCACTGAGCAGTGAATGATGAGTGCAGAAACATCCAAGATCCCCTTTTCACTACTGCTGGCTCCCAGGGCAATTTCTCATCTCTAGAGCTGGCAATAACCAACTGTCACCAGCTTCTTTTGTTGACCTGCCTCAGTTTACCCTTCTGTAAAATGGAGATTATAAGAGAGTCACATAACTGTTTAGGTTGGAAGAAATCTTTGAGTTCAGGTCTAACAGCTTACCTAGAGTTCACAATCTCACCACCATATTCATGCATCTTTTGAATACCTCCAGGGAAGGTGACTCCACCACCTCCCTCGGCAGCCTGTTCCAATGCCTGATAACACTTTCTGGGAAGAAATTTTTCTGATATCCAACCTGAACCTCCCTTGGCACAACTTGAGGCCTCTTGTCCTGTCACTTGTTGCATGTAAGAAAACACCAATACCCACCTGGCTCCAGCTTCATTTGTGGGAGTCATAGAGCACAATGAAGTCTCCACCTCCTCTTCTGAAAACTGAACCTCAGTTTCCTCAGTTGTTCCTCAGAAGGCTTATGTTCAAGGCCCTTCACCAGCTTTCTTGCTCTTCTCTGGATTTGTTCCAGCACCTCAATGTCCTTCTTGAAGTGAGGGGCCCAAGACTGAAGACAGTACTCTGGGTCTGACCTCACCAGTGAGGATCCTCTTGTGTCTACTTGAACTCAGTGGCAGGTCAGCAGAAAAACCAAATGCAACATTACAGGATACAACAAAAACATAACAGCCTAATCCTGCTCCTAGTAACTTCAAAGGTCTAGATATTTTTAGCAACATCTTCACCCATATTGGGTCAAAAGTGATTTTGCCATTGATTGCAAAAAAATCAAGATTTTGGACTAAGGACCTGATCCTGCAATTAATCGCTGTGATCTACAGCAGTAAATACCTCCTGAGCAGATACTGGACATTAGTGGAGCTGGTGACAAGTCAAACTCTGCGTAGGCTGATCTGACAGCATAATCAAAGCTATGTTAGCAAGCATGTAATAATATACAAATATATATAAATATATTTTCTCAAATGACTCTACATAAACCCACAGGAAATTTTTTTACTTAAATGAGAAGGAGAAAATCTATATCTTAGAGAGTGAAAAACAAATTAAAGGTTCTTGAAGGGTGTTTCTTAACATTTACCAGTGTTTTTCCCCATGGATAAGATGAAAAATTAGCTTGAACCCTAGAGCTTTTGCTCTTTTGTAATCTTTTCCTTTTTTCTTTTTTTCCTCCACAATGAATATAGATTATTTTTTTTTTTTAAATCCTATATGCAGAGATTTCACATATTTAGATTGGAAAGCTTTCTTATTGTTATATGGGATAGTTTGAAATTAAAAATGCCCATGGGACTTACCTGTACAACCAAAAAAACAGCGTCCAGATGTAAAGACCACATGAACCTGAGTAATTTTTGGAGTGTGTTTTTAGAGTCTGTAACAAAATAATCCTGGCATCAAGAGAAATGCAGTGCTGTCAGGCTTCTCATGTTAAAATAAGAATCTCTGCTGTCTGTTTCTATTAGGCAACGTGCAGGAAAACATCAACAGTCATTAAGGAGAGCTTTGCTGTCTCCCATCTAGGTCTCATCACTGCCTCACCTACCACACAGTACCCTGGAAAGTGCAAGGGAAAATAAAGTTTCTTATCTCGGAATCATCACTCTGGGTTGGAGGAGAGACACATCCCAGAATCCTGAAATGGTGGGAGTTGGAAGGGATATGTGGAGATCACCTAGTCCAACCCCCCTGCTAAAGCAAGGTCACACACAACAAGGTTGTCCGGGATCACAATGCCCAGGTGGGTTTGGAATCTTTCCAGAGAAGATTCCACAGCCTCTCTGGGCAGTATGCTCCAGCACCCTCACACCAAAGAAATTTCTCCTCCTGTTCTCCTGGGTTCCAGTTTGTGCCTAGAATTTAGGAAATATTGTATTTCTTCATAACACCTTTTAAGGACACTGTCAGCCAAATGACTTCTTAAATGTGATCTTGAAGTGCTGATCAGGGAATCAAAAATCCTGGTTAAATTTCTTTGGCATGAATCACTTAATGTTTTAAACACTCTATTCTCTGTCAATGGGAGAATGTGGATGGTGTTATTTCCTCCCTCTCCCACCCTTTTCCTATGCTGGCTGTCCTAATGTAAAACTCCAGAGGAAGAACCTTCTCAGGCTCTGCATTTGTGAGACCTCACATGTGGAAAAAGACAAAAAGCCCAGGAATGTAATATTATCAAGATAGACTTATGATGCACCTGATTAAAAAAAAAAAAAAAAAAAAACCACCACAAAGCAGCTTTGATTGCTTCAAACAATTGAACTGAAACTGCAATAGTTAAATCAGCTAAAAATTAAAAAATCCTTACCTAGAATTCGCTCTTTATTTTTAAGACTTATTTGAAATGGGACTTCATGCATTCTTAGAGGTTTTTTTCAGGAATAATTCTGTAAAAGGAAGACCCAAAAGGCTACAGATTAACTGATTTAGAAAGACCTATGAACACGTGCAAAAAAATACTTTAATTACTGTATTTCAGCTATAGGTTAACAACTGAAAGACAAGTATTCTTTAAATAGTTAATGAAAGGTTTGTTTGCTTAGGGTAAAATAGTGAGTTGTGTTTGCAATCCTAATTCACCTAGCTCACTCCAACATGTGATGGGTTTGCACGGTTTAGGTATTTTTGCGTTTTGCTTTTCAGGAGTTTCTATTTATATTAAACAGCTATCTTTTTGTGTGTGTGTTGACCAACAGTTCAAGTATTTGAAGACAGATATACAACATTCTTCTACTCATCATCAGAAACAACCTCCTAGTCAGACTCATGTTCCAGGCCTGAGCTGCTGTTGGAAGTGTACCTGTTTCTGCAACTAGCTAGGTCTGGTCTCTGACTGACTTCTCAAGATTGACCTGATTTATAGTAATCTTGTGTGATGATTTGGACACTTAGCTGAATCTGATCACCATCTTTGAGTCTTCTCTTTCCACTTTGGCTGAGTACTGTGGGCTAAAGACTTGGCTGGCAATCCTCTGTCCTGCTGGCTGTGGTGTCTCATCAGGCTCCACACCTCTTAACAAGCAGCAAGAACTTAGTTATTGGCAAACTTCCAGCAGCCTCATGTGTCTCAAGCTTTGTGCTCTTCTGATGGGCTTTGAGATCTGTCATGGTAAGCACAGAACAAAATTTCCCATGTAGCAATAAGTTATTTCTACTGATAACAAGAATGATATAGGTGACTTGTGAGTACAGATTACCCAGGTGTATTTTTACTGCTGATAGAGATGAAGTTTGAGTGACACTTTTGGAGGTCTTAGAGGCTCTACAAGACGAGGCATAGGAAAAAAAAAAAAAAAAGGGGATAAG
>VWZI01019319.1:16578-31136 GCA_013396835.1 Psilopogon haemacephalus
AAGTGAGGACAACTAATAGCTTTTATAGCTGAGAAATTGCATAACATGTATGGACACTGCTGAGCTGCTTAAAAGGTGCTGACTTATTTCAAAAGGTTTCCTTCTCACCAGTATCACCCACTGGTCAGGCACTAGAATCATAGAATCATCAAATCACAGAATTAGGTGAATTGGAAGGGACCTCTAGAGGTCATCTGGTTTACCTACCCTACAATAACCAGGGACATCCCCAATTGGATCAGGTTGCTCAGAGTCCCACCAAGCCTGTCCTTGAATGTTTCCAGGTATGAGGCTCCCACCATCTCCCTGGCTAAACTGAGAATAGGCTGCCCAGGGAGGTGATGGAGTCACCATCCCTAGAGATGTTAAAAAACATGTGGACATGGCACTTCAGGATATGGTTTAATGGTCATGGTAGTGTTGGATTGATGGTTGGACTTGCTCTTACAGGTCTTTTCCAACCAAAGTGGTTCTGTGATTACATCCCTGGGATCTGTATCTTCACACAGACTTTTGAAATCATTCTGATTTTTAAAAATGCATGTGTGCTCTCAGCAATCCTGATGCTGACTCACCAGTACCAGGATTTGGCACTACTCACCTTGGTCACCAAGATCACTTCGACATGGTCAGGATGATATAGAGGGTAGAAAGTACCTTGGGACAATTTGGTGACATTGAAAGAGATGTAAGCTGAAACCTGGATGGAAACAAAGTGAAACTTTTTCAGGATTTTTCATGCATTATTGAAACTGAAGTTTTAAAAATTAAAACTTGGATTTTTTTTTCCCCCTTTAAAAAATGCAACAGATGTGCAGGAAGACAAAGCTGGTGCCTGCACTACCTCATGGAAGCTGTTTTATCGTTATGTGAAACAGTTACTGAAGGAGAGCACAGCAGAATGACTGCACGTATCTGTCGTATGTTAATTAGGAGAATCAGTATAGAGCCAAGTTTTATAACCTTGTTCAATTTTAAAAGGTTTTAACAGTCACTGAATGCATTAAGAACCAGAAAAATGTTGTGGGGATTGTCCTTTGAGTTCTACACACTGGAAAGCTCACTTCTTGTGTCTACAGGGAGAGCTGATTTAGTTTTTGCTCTACAGCCGTATGAGTGCAACAACCACAACCAGGCTTTAAAATGGAGCAAATCAGAGTCAGTGTAAACCACAAGACACTTGGCAATAAACTTTAATTTGACTGCAAAAAGCAATTTATATGAGAGCTCTTGAACATCTCTGGTCCCTGTAATCATACCTAATTATGGATAGATATGTTCTGCATGTAGAGCATCAGAAGAGACATTGCATGTTCTCAAGCAGTGGTGAGGAATGCTGAAGCCCTCACGCAAGTAAAAGTCCACTTTAAAGCCTCAGGACTCCAGGTCTGACCCCAAGAAAAAAGACATTTTGGTGAAATGAGAGATTGCTTTAAAAGCAACAGTAGCAGAGAAAAAAATGCTGGTTTTCCTGTGGTGGTTTGGTGGCTACAGCACTTTATTTTATTCATAGGAGGTATCTAATTAGCTTCAGTGGGGCTACCGGAATGCAGAAACCCTCTTTCTTCTGCCTGAGCCCTTTCTCTCTGCAAAGGGCAGAGAGGAACCACCACAACTACAACCACACAGAGCAGGTGATGCCCCTGACCACTGCTGGGAACCTCCACAAATAGCAGCAAAGGTTCCTGGCAGTGGCTGGAGAGATTTGTCCTCTGCTCTTTCACCACCAAGCATCCATAATGATCATTTAATTCCCACCTGGAAACTGTCTGAGATTTTGCAAGGAAGCTGGAGATCAAGGCAGAGGCAGGACCTTCTGCCCAGATTGACTGCAGGATGCTCTGACAAGATGCTCAGGGACAGTGAAAGGAGACTCTGCTGGGTCTCTTCAGCCAAGGCGGCTGGAGGAGGCAAGAAACAGCAGAAAGGAGAAGGTTAAACCTTAGGATTCACCACCCACACCCAAGAGGTACCCAAAAGTATGGGGTAAGGGGCAGCACACACCACCAGCAAGGAAGGAAACATCCACAGTGTGAATTATCACAGCGTAATTCCCAGACAAATTGAGTTAATAAAGCTGTGGTCTAATTAAACCCCATCCTTTGCTCCCTCCCCTTCTCCTTAAGACAGTGTGAATCAGTGCAGTGCTTTGACTTCCAGGCAGGGAATCCTGGAGCCTTTTGCCTTTGTCCAGACACACACACACACACACAAAAAAAAAAAAAAATCCTATTAAAATATTTTTGTATTTCTGCAAGCTGGTCCCTTCAAGACATCAGGTGAAATGGCCTGAATGAGTGAAGCAAAATTAGTACAGGATGCAAAAATTTTGTCACAATTACTCAGTGATTTTATCAGAAATGGGTAAATTAACTCCACCGAAACTGATGGCAACAAATGAGATTTGAATCAGCACACACTTTAAAACATGGTGGATTAAAAGAAACAAACCAAGGTAGTGATTTGCTATGGAAATTTCATATATCTGAAATATATCCACACAACCAACACAATCAAGATTTGACACACCACCCTTATTTCAGGAGATTAAAAAACCTAACAGCAACAAATAACATGTTTTCCACAAGAAAAATGTGAATCAGCTGCTTGAGCTGTTCCCAGTTTTCAGAAGCAAAGTCTTGTCTATTATAATCTTGTTTTTTCTCAGCCATAAACAAAGTGTGAAAAAAAAAAAAAAAGAGGAAAAAGAAAAAAAGAAATTTCTGTTGAATACGGTTATAGTTATTATTTCCCTTCTGGGGATTTATTAAGCATGTGTTAGGAGTTTACATATAAAATGAAATTGTTTTCTCACTACATAGATGTCTTCTGTGACTATCTGTAAAATTTCATTAAGGTGTTAGACCTGATATTGCAGATCAAAGTAATCCCAAGAGATTAAGGAGACCCTGCTAATTGACTAAGGTCATGTACTGCACTTCCCACTGGCACTTTGGCCTACATTGACAACAGAGGAGCAGCCCCATCTCAAAGGACCATTCTATAAAAATACCATTTTCTTTATCTCTGGTCCAGTTTTCACACCGCCCTGATAACAAGGGATTTCATAAATCCAGGAGGACTGATTAGAGTTTTGAGTATGTAACTTTCTGAAGAAAAAAAATATACATGATACTTCGGAACAATTTTTGACATTTTATCTTACCCTTTAAAACTCACGGGAACATCTTGTACGTCAGGTGTTTAAGAATAAAAAGTGTCAGCATATATAGCAAGTTCCATCATTCAAACTTGGCACTAAAGAGGATGTTGAAAGCATTGCTGCAGACCATTAAAACCAGCTAATTTACAACCGAAGACATTGTCGCATGCAGTGCCAACTTGGTCAATAATTAGAGCTTGGATTATATATAGATAGATATATCTCCAGCTTTGACAACAGAAAGTTCCTTTAAAACCTTTCCCTGTTGATCAAAACACACAACATATTGGTCTCAATTGGACAGCCTCTGTTAGCTCCAGATTGTGATATTATTGAAAATTATGGACTATGGAGGAGGTGTGGTGAGGAATTATTGCTTCTGCCAGCAAGATTTGTGAACCCACAGTTGAGATATGTGCTCTCCTTCTTGGATTCTATGCTTTGAAATGTGGATGCTGGAAAAACTGGAGGGAATTCAGAAAAGAACTACAGAAATGAAGCACGGTTTGGAAAATACGGCTCTTTTCTGTCTTCATCCTGGGAGAACTAGAGAACTCATAGCCCATTGACCAGAAGTTTAAGGGCAAGATTTACAGTTGCATGGAAATAAACAAGGGAGCTCAGATCATACAGCTCATTAATTCAGCAGACTATGAATAAGGACAAGCCACAACAGCTAGCTGAGGGAGAAAGGTGCAAATTAGAAATTAGCTGACATTTTTACCTCAGTAAATTACATGCCAAGTGATATTTTAAAACTAAAATTGTTAAAAGTTGGGGGTTTTTTTTAAGACTAGAAGCCTTAAAAAAACTTTTTTTTTTTTCCTATAAAATGTGTAATTTCAAAAAGTTTTTCCAGGTCTGATTAACTGATTGATCATCCTCAGGTTTATCCAAGTTCTTCCTGAAGGGACGATTCAAACTTGAGACAATGTCACAAGCAATGGTTTTACTGGGTACATTTTAATGATGTTAATGGATGTAGCAACCACCCTTCCATTCACCAGATGAAATCCCCATCTAAGCAGAAGGATAGTAGAAGGCTTATGACATACATAAAATGTGTGTCGTTTGCATGGAGATGAATTTCAGACTTTAGAAGCCAACAGAATCACATTTTCCATTATGTTCACCCAGCAGAACGGATTTCATTAATCAGCCTATCATCAGGGGCTCAGTCCTACCACATTACTCACGCTAAGTAATACCTAAGATGCAAATAGGTCCACTAAAGCAAAGGACGCATCTGGAGAAGTTGTATCATTCTAGAAGTAAAGGTGCTTTAATGGACTTTGAGAAATCCCTAGTTTCACAAATGAAATTCTTATACCCTTTCAGCTCTTCAGAAAGGTATTGAATAAATAAGTGATTCAACAGAAGAAGCTAATTGCCTTTAGAGGTGGAGAACTATGAGATAAGTTAAACTGTTGAAAGATGTACCTGCTGAAAACAGGTAACATTTAGTAGATGTGCTTCTTTAGCTCAGATGGGCAGCTTGAAAGTCCTTTTTGTTGAGCAACTCAGCATTTAGGTAAGCATTTTAGCAATACAGAAAATTTTGATGATGAGGCTTTCTTTGCTCTGCCAGTACTTTTAACATTCCATGAACAGAATCACAAAATGGTGGGCATTAGAAGAGACCTCTGGACACCATCTAATCAAACCCCCTTGCTAAAGCATAGTTATGCATAGCAGGTTGCCCAGAAGGTTGTAGTGAGCTGGGAGTCTATATCTTCCCTATTAAACAAGTGATAGGATAAGAGGAAATGGCCTTAGGTTGCAAGACAGGGTTTAAATTGGATAGTAGAAGAAACTTCTTCACTGAAAGAGCTACCAAAAACTGGAACAGGGAGATGGATGAATCCTTGGAGGTGTTTGAAAGATGCAGAGATGTGCTAAGGGACATGGCTTAGCATCAGACTTGGTAGCTATATAATGATTAAACTTGATGATCTTAAAAGGTCTTTTCCAATTAAAACAGTTCTGCGATTTCCTCGATATGATCGAGGAAAGGCTTGGAATTTCTCCAGAGGGGGAGACTCCACAGCCTCTTTGGGAAGCATGCTCCAGGGCTCCAGCACCCTCACAAAGAAGTTTTTCCATAATTTTGGGAGGAACTTTCCTATATAAGCATCTTCATTTACCCATTTAACCTTCTGGTTACTTGAGATGGCTCTGTTTATCCATAAGCAATATCCATCTCTACACCGAATAAAATGTTTCTTTTCTATCCCATCCCATTAATATTTTCCTGTAGTTGGCTAGAAGTTAAATTTTCCTTACTTTATGTCCTAGAAGTCTTAATGACCAAACTGAACAAGGAACTGAGCATGAGAAAACCCAACTTTTATATTCACATTGCATCAACCTTTGGTTAATCCCACAATGTTCTTTGACTTTTCCTTTTCTTCAAATGCAAATGAAAAGTAAAAGAAGGTGAGGGGGGTGGGGGGGGAAGGGGGGGGGGAAGCACAGTACCTTCCCCACTGGGTTGAATATTTCTGTATGATTCCTTGCAAAATGCCTAGTAGATGTCAGGTGATTTTTGTATCTTTACACATAGTTAGCTGTGTCCTATAATGATCAGTGGTATGTGAATCCTTTGAAAGACTCTTTGGGATAAAATGAGGAAAAAGAATCATATATTTGTTAATTGTTGTTGCTGTTCTTGCTATGATCTTTGGCAACACCTGCTGGTGGTAGCATGCAGTGCTCAGTGTAGAGTAGCTACTCTACATATATGTCTTCAATGTATAGACCTTCAACTGGCGAACCAGTCCAACAGCATGGACTAAGTCTGCAGGTTTAAATATACCAAGCTAAGGCTCATGAAAGCATATAAATAAACTTTCCAACCTCAAAAACTCTTTCATATTAAAAAGTGCCTGATTTTGTTTACCAGTGCATCCACTGTGATTCATCGAAGTCGCAATTTTATGGCAACTTAACCCAAAGAGAATTTGGTACCAAGGATCTTCTGCAGGCTTTCTAGTAAGAAATTATTCTTTGAGCAGCAAGATAAATAACATCTAGGCATCTACTAAAAACTGTCTGGGGTTTGCTGGGTTGTTGGTTTGTGGTGGGTTTTTTTTTCCTCTTTTTTTTTTTTTTTTTTTTTTTTTACATAGTACAGCGGCAAAGCCTTGAATTGTAGGTGAAAGTCTGTAAATTTGCAGGAACTGAAAAATAACAGAAGGCGCAGCAGCATTCTTTATGTTAGTCTATATTGATCGGCTCTAATGAGCACCAGTGGAGCTGTAGCTAATGGTGGTATGTCTGGTGTTAAGGGCAAATGTGGGAGAAGATTATCAACCCAAGGGGTTTAACAGTTGCTGGACTGCCCTCAGCCCTCAGGGCAATGATGCACTTGAGAGGTCACTGTATCAAATGAGGGAAAAGATTCAGCTTGTGCTACTGGAAGAAATGCAGCAGGAGCTGTATTTTAGCCAAGAATACAGGCACCAACAAAATAGTTCCTCTCTGCTGTTTGTTTCTTCCTCTCTCCTTTCCCTCCACCATCCTCTGCCCAGCATTGCATTCCTAATTAAGAATCATAACACCAGTAATCAGGGAAGGGATTGCATAGGATTAGTCAACCTTGAATGTGTATGTGGACAGGGCAGGCACTTTGGCAGCATCACTGAAAGAGTCTCTCACAGATGTTGAGGAGAATGACAAGTTATGGTGCAGAAGGCATCTGATGCCTCTTTATTACCTGGGGGGGTCACAGTGCCATTTGATGTGAATTTGCTTGATATTTCATTCACTATGTTTCTTGTCACCCCCTTCTGAGATCTGAGAGGGGCAAGATGAGTGACCACCAGAGCAGAGAAGGCCACCGGGCTTCAAGGGAAAGTTAACTGGCAGATACAAGAGAGTGCTTGCAGTAAAATGTGAGTGCAGAAAGGCAGCTACAGGTATTCAAAAAAGATAAAACCGAACTGAGAAATGCCTTGAGGTGTATGGCATGTTGCACATTCAATGCTTTAATAGCATAATGGAATAATTTTAACTGTGTGAGGCTCCAAAACACACCAAGAAAGTCTGTTGAGATGCAAGCAGTGAGATTTCAAATGTTTATCACAATAAATACTAATATATCTTCTTTAGAAAAAAAGGAAAGAAAAAAAAAAAGAAACAGAATATTTTACTTAATGTTGTAAATAAGCAAATTAAATATTGCCTTAGCTCCATTATGCCATGGTACCCTGTGGTTATGGCAAATTATTTATTAGGTCTTTAAAAATTCTAAGGCATGGATTCTTCTTGCTCCTTAGAGACTGATGATGGGTCACATTATGAAAAAAATATCTTCACAGTTCTAATTTTTTTGCAGTGTTAATATGCAATAAGGCTGAATCTTCGCATTCTTTGTTTCAATCAGGGATTTTCCAAACAGAGTTTTGCCTGAACAAAAAGGAAGTGCTCAGGATTTGGTCAGAGATGAAGAATATTTCCTACCACCGTCAGCATAAAAAAATTAAAAGAAAAAAAACATGTGGTTTTAGGCTGTTAGGGGGACTTTGACACAAAAATGCTTGAAATAAGTGGAGCAGGAACTAAAGCTGGCATGCACACTCACAGGGAGCAATGAGGCTAGAGACGATAAGAAACATTTTCTGCACAGAAGCAGGAGCTGACACATCCACTGCTCGCCACCTGATGGGCTCCAGCTCAGGGGTTTTGTGTCTGCCGTCTCCCACCACTGTCCATTAGACAGGTGCTCACACTATGGATGCTGCAGCCACAAGTGACACTAATGTGCTCAACTGTTGACACTGGGGAACCCAGTGAAAAAAAAGTGTTTGTACCTGTGGTTGCATGCACAGTTAAAAAGTGACCCAGGCTGGCAAAACAGAATGAAGGATTTTGCATCCCCACCATGGCATCTGTCCCCATCTTCTTGTCTTCTTAATGCTGAAACTTCCCAATATCCATGGGGAAAACAAGCAAAGAAAGAAACAAACAAACCCAGACATTATTCTTAAAGTACAACCCAAGAAGTATTTATGCATTTCCTGCAGTGATTTCAGTTCATACTTGGTTTAGGTAACACTATGCTGCTTCTTTACAATGTCAACTTCTGAGAAGATTATGTGGCAAATTCATGACACTTATTTTCTACAAACTTCTGTTCATAAGCAGCTTGAGTATGTTTTATAATTTGTACTGTTATTGATATTTCACAGAATCACAGAATAGTAGGGGTTTGGAGGAACTTCTGGAGATCATCCAGTTCAACACTCCAGCTAAAGCAAGGTCACTCACAGCAGCTTGCTCAGAACCACAGTGTGCAGGTGGATTTGGAATCTCTTTAGAGATGGAGAGTCCACAATCTCTCTGGGCAGCCTGCTCCAGGGCTTCAGCACCCTCACCTCAAAGAAGTTCATTCTTCAATTTAGGTGGAACCTCCTGATTGCTGGTTTGTGCCCCTTGCCCCTTTATCATTGGGCACCACTGAAAAGATACTGTCCCCATTTCTTCCAATCAGAAGCTCTTTGTGCAACACAAATGGAAGACAATCATGTCCATTTGGCCTGTAGAAATGTTTCTGTAATACTGACTTGTTGACGAAGCCAAGAACGGACTTAGAAATTTTGGAGACAAAAAAAAATTTCCCAGCTCAAGATGAATAAATGACCTCAAGCTGCACCAGGAGAGGTTTAAGATGGACATTAGGGAATAAAAAAAAATCACAGAAAGGGTTGTCAATCTTTGGAACAGGCTGCCCAGGGAGGTGGTGGAGTCTCCGTCTCTGAATGTGTTCAGAAGCCATGTAGATGTGGTGCTTGTTGTTAATGGTTGGACTCAATAATCTTGACAGTCTTTTCCAATCTAAATGATACTATGGTTCTGTGACGCTATGAAACAAAGAGCAAGAGAGCATGATTCAGGTGAGCGTTCACCCTCTTTAAATGCTTTTTAAACCAAGATATGTGGGTCTTTTTCAGCCCCTAGGATTCTGGAATTCTATGTTTAAGGAGCTGTTTTTCTGCTCCTCATATTTCAATTTTAAAAGCTCAGTTAGTCACATAGATTTGGACACTGAGAAACACAAAGAGCTGTTCAAGTTAGAGCAGTGAGTCCTTGTTTTCAATCATGGATCCCTCTAATACTCTAAACCACTACCATATTATTTGTCATCCAGTTTTAGTTTTGGACATACTTGATCTTAAGAAGGTCATAAATAAACTTTTATAACCCTTTTATCTTCTAATGGCAGAAGTCACAATCAGATTATTGTCTATATAATAGCAAATTCCATAGTACAGAAGGACCAGCTTGAAAAATATATTAACAAATATATATGTATGTGCATGTCAGTGAAAATTTTTGGCAAAATATTCTTCTGCAAAGATTATGTGAACAATAGAACAACAGCAGCTCCATGACAGCTCTTAAGGAGACTTTACAGTTCTGTAATGCATAATTTAATTTATTTCATACCTTCATGCTGTATCTCTGGATAGATGAATGTCTGGAATTTGAAATCGCCTTTACTGGTTTAGCAGAACTGACGAGAAACATCCAGGTAAGAAACAAGCATTGTTGAATTGTTTGACATTTCTTTTTCCATGGTTGTATCTCTTTGGTTTGAGGTTAAGTATCATATGTGCGTTGGAAACTTCATCAAAGCCTGCAGAAGAAGGAAGGGAAAACACACATGGCAGCCCTGGCAGGACACTGGGTGTACACTGGGCTTGCTTGGGACCCTGCTATATTTACCCATATTGTGAATGTTAACTCCAAAATCTAATTAGTCCAGAATGCCCCTTCCAAGGCAAATAGAAAAAATTAAGCTATCACAAACTTCAATGTTACCAAAAAGCTAAAATAAATAACTCAGTGACCATAATTACATTTAGACAGCAGTTCCAGAAGTGATTGCTTTATTCAGATCTTTTCACTGTGAGAGGTGTGTAAGAATAGGATCCTGGCTCCTCAATGCCTGCAACAAAACTCCCTCTGAGTTTAATGATGTGGGAGCCCAGCTAGGGGGCCTATCTTTATTTTATTATTGTATGTAATGGTTGGTATTGACTAGTCATTTTGAAATGTTTGCCTTGAAAAGGACATGCTATTTATTTTTAATTTCCATTTAAATATTAAAAAAAAAAAAATAATTCCTCTAGCTCAGAACAATAATCCATACAATGAATAACCATTTGGTGGCATAACAAGTTTCCTCACTCAAATGAAGAAATATTTTCAGTTCTGGAGATTAAGTAGCACACTAAGTCTATCCCTCTTACCAATCAGTCTCCAAATTTTTACCAAGTCATTATAACCAAGGCAGTAAATAAAATTATGGTTGTATATATATTTCACTACTTAGATGAAATTCGGCTGTTTCAGGGGTTTGTAGGAAATGCAACTTATTTTCTTTGTGCTGCAAGTTTTCACTTTACAGTACCCTAGCCTCCATGCCTTAAACTTTGCTGTCATAAGTGATCCCAGGATGCTGCTGCAATGAAGTACCAAGTACTGCTGCATAAAGTCTACAAGTCTTGCCAGGTGGTGAGCAGATCCCAAAACTGGAGCCTTGTACATTTTAAAGAAAGAGGTGGGGGGGTGTCGGTGGGGAAGGCGAAGGGGATAGAGGAAAACCACTCCAAAACAATAGCAAACATGCTAATTTAAAGCCACTTTAGAAATTACTCCGTGTTGCAGGGTCATAAAATTGCAGAATGGTTTGAGTTGGAAAGAGCCTTAAAGATCATCTAGTCCCAAACCCTCTGCTATGGGCAGGGACATCTCCTACTACACCAAGTTGTTCAGGCCTCAGTTATCCTGGCCTTGAAAAATTTCAGGCTTAGATTGTCCATGACTTCTCTAGGCAACCTGTTTCAATGTTCCCATCACCTTCACAATGAAGAGCCGTTTATCATAAATTCTGTTTCATCTGTTTCACATCTACCAATCACATGGAAATCCACTCTTAAGGAAACAACTCCTTCCCCAGTTACCAACCTCCTCTCAGGTAGTGTTGGTTCTGCTCTCTGCTTCATCATCTCAACACCCACTGGGGAATCCAGCCACAAGGGTCCTACCATACAATTCCACCATTACAGAAATGCATCCATAATCCACATCAGCCATGGTGACATCCACCGCATTTTCAGTCATGGTGATGTCCATCCATAATCCATATCATTTAAGGTTTCATGGTCCTAACTGCCCTGTTTGGAGTGTCTTGCTGATGATTTAAAATACAAAAACTGCCAACAGAGGCATTCAAAATCAAACCAGCCAAACTGTTCACAGCTTCAGAACATGGTTTAGTGGGCATGGTGGTGCTGGGTTGACAGCTGGACTTCATGATCTCAGAGGTATTTTCCAACCTTCCTTAGGAAAGTGATTGGGCCATTTGTTCCAATAGTAGTTTGGCTGAACTTCCAGCACTGTTCTGCTATCATAAGGTTATCTGAGAGAACTTGGAAAGCTTTGGATCTCAAAAGGTTCTGACAGGTCATTTAATGAATATTTAATTTCCAAACTAGATTTTTTTTTGGGGGGGGAGGGGATGGGGGGGTGGGGTGTGCGATTTGTGAATAATCTCTACAGTGCCTTTCTTTCTGTCCACATCAACTCCATTTCTGGTTTTGTACTCTGTCATCATTGAATAGTCCTTCAGTAACAATCTGCCAGCATTTCTTGCAGGTTTCTTCATGTTCAGACCCCATATTTAACATCCCTAATGGCTTCATTCTCAGTTGTCTTGGTCATTAGGCTACTGAGTTTAATCATCTTTTAATTTACTTTTTTTTTTCTTTTGTCCCAGAGAAAGACTATACTAAAAAAAATGTTTCTTTCAAAAAATAATTTCATGACAGCCAAGTATGGACTTGATGACTTCCCAGAATACACATCTGGATCCCCAGTGTAGAAATATTGCTATGCCTAAAATTGAATGGTGGTGGTTTCATTCTTAAAGAATTGCCAAAGGTAGCATCACCAATAGTACCCTGAACGGAGAAAACAGCAAAATCTAATTCAGTATGGAAAAAATCCCAACACTGTAAACAAAAACAAATATGTGATCTCGTTATCTGATCATATAAAATCATTAGTCCTAGAAGGACAGCAAGAAGAGAAAAATCAAGTGCTGAATCATGAATAAAGTCAGCAGATGAAGACCTTTCTCCTAAAAAATCTTTATCAGGGAAAAGAAGAAACAGTGGATATTATTTCCAATTATTTCTCAAATTGGAACAGAGAAAGGAAAATAAAAAAAATACACACACACAAAAATAAAAAATCCCTGAGTTGGTGCTACTGGAGTTTGTAGCTGGAAGGAAAGTCCTTGCTTATATTGAAGTAAAGTTCTGAAAATAAGCAAAGAACAGATTTATTGATTTTTGGTGAAGTCTGGGTGTAAAAAAGAGAAAGAATAAAGAAGTGCTCTTTGCCCGCTATGTCCAAATGACATCCCCAGTGGCCTTCTTAATGGTGGGGGAGGGGAGGGGGCAGGTGCCTACCCCGGCACATGGACACAACTGCCCTTAGGCTAGGGCTAATGGTATTGGCTGAGCCTGCTGTAAGCCTCTCTTTTCTAATAGCCAACTTTCTCTGTGCGAGAAGACAGACAGATATTGATTGGTCCAAATGCCCTTGAGTTGACAACATCTGAAATGAAAATCCACAAGGCTAGCACAAACTTTCTGCAAGTTCAATTTCTAGAATCTGATTATGAGGCTGGCCTGCGCAACCATTCAGAGATGTAAAAGGTCTCCTTTTGTCACCAGCTTTATATGCGTAATTATCGGGAGGCGAAGCCACTTGGTCAGATTTGCTAGACAAATGGTGATTTTTAAGAGGCAATTTAAGGCTAATAGTGTTTTGATTAAAGGAACCAAACAAAGTCATTGCTGTTGTGAAGTTTAACGACAAAGGGTCTGATTTGCAAAGACACAGGTCACACTTCCCAGCTCCAAGCAATAATTAGGCATAAATAAATGAAATATGCTTTCTCTTTTCATCTGCTGCTACAAGGGTTGCTTTCAGAAGTTACTGAATGCTGATAAAGCCCTATAATTTAAAGGGTTCACCTTTCAAGGAAGTTACTTCATCCATTTAAAGTCTAAGGTTCAAACTAATGTTGACTACCAGCAAATCTAGTTTTATTTGCTAATGACTTTCATTTTCCAGAATTAAAATGTTGATGTTACCAGTTTGCAAATGTTAAGGGGGAATGAAGAAAGCTGGAGGAGTTTATCTCTACCCTATTAAGCATTCTTTTTTTATTCCACAAAATTCCTCCTCAATCAATACATTGACTACTGTATAAAGCTTAAATAAAGGATTATTAAAGTGGAAGCAGTCTTCCCATCTTACTGGGTTATTTAGAAGCATAAAAGATACACTCTTAAGAATCAGCCTCATGCCAGGTAAAGTACAGCTGGAATACACATTAAATTTATTCAGTCATTGATTTGTAATGTTGATCCTCCATGGCTTCATGTTTCTTTTCTCATTAATCTTAGTTAACCCTCTCAAAACAATGCCAACATTGGCGTTTGATGTATTGAAGATCCAACACACAGAGGATGTTGTTTCCTAGGCTGTGACTGCTACCATCATTAGGGCTAAAGCCATGAACCAAAGAATCTTGTTTTCTTGGTTTTGACTTAACAATGGAAAAGAAAGTTTTCTCTCAGAGGGAGAAACAAAGAAGGAAAGATGATGTCCCAAAATAAATATGAATGATTTGACTGCAGACTGTTACTAGATCTACTGAAAGTCTTCTATGGGGCAAGAAGTAAACTGCTTGGATATTTGCATTAATAAAGAGCACTGCAAAGAAGGCAAAAAGCTGCAAAGGGAAATCTAGTTTAGAAATTAAGATCTTTGTCCATAAAGTACCTATTTTAATTTGATTCTTCTTATTTCCATCTTCTGGCTGCAGCTCCTTTCTATCTATCTGATATGGTGCTTTGGTTGAGAAGCTGGCTGAAGACTAAGAGGAACCAACAGCAAACATACACGAGTGTGTGGCTGCTCAGAAGCCTAGCTGTCATGGACTGAGTTGAATCTGCTGTTGTTGTTCATACCATGCTGCATGCATGACAGCATCAAAAATAAAAGAGCTGGCTAAAGCAAAGTATTGTCAGACTTGAAGTTCAGATTGTAACAGGCTTTCTGTTCAGGTTGCTGCTTCTCGGTTCTGGGTTCTTGGGTATTGGTCTTTTCTGCTGGGATGGAGGCAGGACAAGGAGGGATGGAAGAGTAGTTTTCTGGCTTGGGCTACTGGCTTGCTTGCTTCTGCTTGCTACTGCTTTGTGCTGTGCTTTTTCTGTAAATAGGCTAAGGTAATTATTCATATTGCACCAGGTTTATCTGATTTTGAACCATAAATTCCATTCTTATCTCCTTTTTTTTTTTTTTTTTTTTTTTT